>JASAMX010028412.1:0-48867 GCA_030248175.1 Microlaimidae sp. YZB2_3
CTGACTTTTTAAAATAAGACAAAATATACAGACAACAAATAATTTTAAAAAACAGTTTTAAAAAATTTTAACAATTAGCTCTACATTAGTTTTTGCTTTTTAAAAATAATATATTAACTACATATAGTTCGGTGTGTGATCGATTAAAGGTTTCGTGAAATATCATTAGGCTTTTAATATAAATTATTGTTTTTGAGTTGTTAGTGGTTTAGCACAGAATCTAAAATTACTATTTACTATATTTTTTTGTTTTGTTTTATTGATTGTTTATCTAAAATCTTAAATAAACTCTTAACTGTATTCAGTCATTGATAATTAAACACAAGTCAAAAGACAGTTTTACAATTTTTATACCTAGCTTAGATTGACTAAGTGATTAAACTAACTTTACACACACACACACTCACACACACGCGCTCGCGCACGCACACACGCAGACATGCACACAAACACACAAACACACACACACAAACACACACACACAAACACACACACACACACACATACACACACATATACACACACACACAGAAAGAGAGAGACACAGACACAGACACATACACACACAAACACACACACACACATAAACACACACAAACACACACACACACGCGCGCGCGCACACACACACAAACACAAACACACACAAACACACACATATACACACACACACACACACACACACACACACACACACACACACACACACACACACACACACACACACACACACACACACACACACACACACACACACACACAACTTGGATCTGGAATTTAAACCAAAAACAGGAAACTGAAGTTGTAAGTGAGGAACTTTGCTCGGAAGGTATAAAGCTCCAAAAAGTTTACCAAAGCCCTAGTGAAGACTAAATCAAGTACAAACTTATACTTGTGCAGTTACTTGTGCAGATTGTAACCCTTATTTACAAAAGGATATAAATATTTTGGAAAAAGTGAAACAAAATTTTATAAAAAGGTTGTAAAATACAAGTTGTTTCCTGTTTATGTTGTAGTTATGGTTGGTTATTTGCTTAAATTTAATTGGCGTATTTAAAAAATGTACAAAATAAAATATATTAAAACAGCAAAAAGACTTCAAACAAAAACTACAGAATAACACCCTCTACAAAGCTATTCACTCGTTTTAAAAGAAATTTCAGGAAATGGCGTGTTTTGTGGGTTGTGATTGTATATTCATGTGAAGTTTTATGCGATGCCCACCAATGACCACGATGACAATTGCAATGCTTAAAACTGTTTGTTATGTACTGTACGGTTAATTTATTTTAATTTTACGTGATTTATTGACATTTTATGTTGTACATGATTTGCTAAAGATTCCTCTTATTACATTGAAATTAATAACTTGGAAAATTTTATGTTTGTGAGTTTGAAGAGTAACAAAAAAGCATTAATATTAAGTGTTTGTTAAGTTTTTTAAATATCCGAATCAAAGTTAATATTATTAAAAAATTATTATTAACAAACCACAATTGCGTTAACCTTTTTTAAAAGTAAAAAAAAAAACAAAATTAAAATTTAAAAAAAAAAGTTTTTTAAATTTTTTAAAATCAAGAAAATGAAATGAAATACGTAATAAATGCAAAAAACTACACAGCAAATTCATTATCACTCCATCCGATAAAGCTACAAATAATTTTGTATTTATTTTGCAAAAAAATTTATGTTAAAATGTTGTGTAGAATGGTATAAAAATATGAAAAATATAAGTATTTTGGTAATAACATATATGAATTTATAAAATATAAATGAATTAATTATAAAAAAGATGTAAATTAAATTAAATTTGTAATATTAGATGTTGTAAAAATTTATTTATTTGGAATGAAAATTAAAAAAATAGTAAATAGGGATTATAGAAGAGAAATTAGTAAAAAAGTATATATTATTGTGGAAAAATATTAATTTTTAGAGACGTTTATAAATATTGTAATTCTTAAAAAATAAATTGGTATATGATAGTCATATAATAGTTTAAGGGTATAAAGAAAAATGAAGAAAATATATTGTATTATAGGGGGATTTACGTTTTTATTGTGGATTTTTAATTGTCTTTATTAAAAAGAAAAAAAATATTATAGAGGATATTTTCTATATTTATGTGAAATTATAAAATATTTCTAAAGAGAATAATTTATTATAAAAAAAAAAATAATTTGAATTTGTTGGTGGATTATTGTATTTAAATTCGAATGTTATTTTTAAAAGAAATCAGAGTCGAATAGAGAGAATGAAAAAGGATTTTGGTATTTCTTTATGAAAATTTATTTATTAAAAGAATTATGAGGATATATTATTATTCATAAGGAGTGTTGATGAATATGTGTGGTTATTTCTAATTTTAAATAAGAAAAATATATATTGAATTGTTTATTAAATGGTCTTATATGAAAAAAATTATTATTTAGATTTATTATTAATATATAATAAAGTTTAATTGGTCTTGTAATAGAAAATGTTTTATTTTAAAGTTATATTTATGTGAAAAAAATAGTAGTTAAAATGATTAGGTTGATTTTATATGGAAATAATTAGATTTATGAGAATATGTTAAAAAGAAATATTTAGTAAAAATGTAAGATTATTTTTTAAAATCTTTGTGGGTTATATCTTTGAAATTAAGATATTTAGGTTTTTAAAAATTATAGGGCTCTTTATAATATTTGAGATTATTGTAGAAAAGATGTAAATTCGTATCTTTGTTTAGAAAGAAAATTATTTTTTAGTTCTTAGGATAATTATTATTAGTTTCATCTTAAAAAGTTATTTAATTATTTTTGTTAAAAAATTATGCTAAATATAAAATGTTTTATATTAAAATCATATATAAATATAAAAGCTTAATACTAATTTTGTTTTAAATAAAATGCATACTATTCACTCTTAAGATATTTATATTGAAATCCTCTGGAATGGATTTATTCTAAGATTTCAAAAGATACATATAATTTTTGTAATCTCTTTGATAAAAATTCAGTAATAGGTTTATAATTTATTTTCATATAAATTATATAACCTTATGGTTTATTAATAAAAAATTTAAAATTCTAAAGATAAAAATATTAAAATAAGTATTGGAAGAAGGATTGGAATATTGTATTGGTTTTGATTGTTGTATATAAAGTTTTATGTTCTTTTAATAAATCTAGCTAGCAAAATAGAATGAATACTCTGCTTTTTAAAAATTATTTGTTGTCTGTATATTTATTTTTATTTTAAAAAGTCAGAGTTATTTCATTCTATTTTGCTAGCTTAGATTTATTAAAAGAACATTAAAACTTGTATTATACAACAATTCAAAAACTCAATACAATATTGGCCAATGCCTTCTTGCCAATACTTATTTTAATATTTTTATCTTGGTACAAATTTTGTAAAAATGTTTTCAAATTTACTGAAAGCCATAAATAGGTTAGTATAATTTATATATATCTAAAATAAAGGTTTATAACAGCCTATTTACTGAATTATTTATCAAAGAGGCATTGGACAAAAATTTATTAGGTGTAGTCTTTTGAAAATGCTTCAGAATTAAATCCATTCCAGAGGGATTATGGTTCAAGGTTATAACAGTAGTCTTAAGGGAGGTTGTGAATTAGTATGGCATTTTACATTTAAAACAAAAGTTAAACTTAATTAAGCTTTTAGTTATTTATATATGAATTTAGATAGAAAACATTCGTTATATGTGTAGCATTAATTTTTTAAGCAAAAGTTAAGTGTTAAATAATCTTTTTAAGGATGAAACTAATAATAATCTACCCCAAGAACGTTAAAAAATAATTTTCTGTATTAGCTAAAGCAAAGATTAGCGAATTTGTTAGCATCTTTTTTACAATAGATCTCAAATATTATTAAAGAGGCCCTATAATTTTTGAAAAACCGTAGGAAGTTATCTTTAATTTCAGAAGGATTATAACCCAGCAAGAGATTTTAAAAATAAGTCTTTACATTTATTACTAAAGTATTTCTTATTTGAACATATTCTCATAAATCTAATTAGTTGTCCATATAGAATATCGGAACCTAATCTATTTGTAACGTTACTATTTTTTTCAATATAAATGATAACTTTAAAATTAAAATCATTTGTCTTATTATAAACATCTATATCTAAACCGTTATTATCGATATTAATAAATAAATCTAAATAATTAATTTTATTTGCGGAGATAGTAGTATCATTTTAAGGTAAACAATTGGGATATATATTTTTACTATTATTTAAGAATTGAGGAAATTAACCACACATATGTCATCAACGTATCTTATGGAAGTAGATAATATAGTGCGCTCATGAGGATTTGCTTTTAAGTAACTAAATTTCATAAAGGAGAATGCAAAATCGGCGATTTGTGGTGATGCATTGCCCCCCATTGGAATGCCGGATTTCTGTTTAAAAATAACATTGGCGAATTTTAAATAGCAAGTATCTACTACAAATTTAATAAGAGATTTGATTTAATTTAATTTGATTTGATTTAATAATAATAAATTTGATTTCGTCTATTGAGAAAGTATTTTTATAGGTAATATTATTATCAACATAGAAGGTATTATAATATCCTACTGATAGATATTGTTTTTTGGCGTTTTTTAATAGAAGATCAATGCAAAATTGGTATATAAAGTACTGAAGTCCCCGCTATTAATACAATATATTTTTTCTACACATGAATTTTTTCTATACCCTGTAAACTATTATTAATGGACCAGTGCATAGTACCAATTTTATTTTTTAAGGAATTACAATATTTATAAAAGTGCTCTTGAAAAAATGTTAATATTTTTCCGAGCAATAATGAGATACTTTTTGAACTAGATTTACTAGCTCCCGCGATGTATCTTAGTTTAGCTGGATTTTTATGTAATTTTGCATTACCAAATAGAATAGGAAGTTTTTTACAATCATCTAATATGTTACAAATTGTACAAATCGGCAATTTTAGCATGCTTTTTTATTAAGTTGAATTCATTTATATTATGTATAAATTCATATATGTTATTACCAGTAATACTTATATTGTTGTCAGTGATTTTTATACCGAGTTCTACACAACATTTTAACATAAATTTTTTTGCAAATAAATACAAAATTATTTGTAGCTTTATCGGATGGAGTGATAATGAATTTGCTGTGTAGTTTTTTGCATTTATTACGTATTTCATTTCATTTTATTTCAAAAAATTTAAAAAACTTTTTTTTTTAAATTTTAATTTTGTTTTTTTTTTTACTTTTAAAAAGGTTAACGCAATTGTGGTTCGTTAATAATAATTTTAATAATATTAACTTTGATTCGGATATTTAAAAAACTTAACAAACACTTAATATTAATGCTTTTTTGTTATTTTAAACTCACAAACATAAAATTTTCCAAGTTATTAATTTCAATGTAATAGGAATCTTTAGATCATGTACAACATAAAATGTCAATAAATCACGTAATTAAAATAAATTAACCGTACAGTACATAACAAACAGTTTTAAGCATCGCAATCGTCATTCGTGGCATTGGTGGCATCGCATAAAACTTCACATGAAGTACACAATCACAACCCACAAAACACGCCATTTCCTGAAATTTCTTTTAGACGAGTGAATAGCTTTGTAGAGGGTGTTATTCTGTAGTTTTTGTTTGAAGTCTTTTTGCGTGTTTTAATGGTATTTTATTTTGTACATTTTTTAAATACGCCAATTAAATTTAAGTAAATAACCAACCATAACCAACATAACCAACAGGAAACAACTTGCATTTATAAAACAACCTTTTAGTAAAATTTTGTTGCACTTTTTCCAAAATATTTATATCCTTTTGTCAATAAGGGTTACAATCTGCACAAGTAACTGCACAAGTATAAGTTTGTACTTGATTTAGTCTTCACTAGGGCTTAGGTAAACGTTTTGGCGCTTTATACCTTCCGAGCCAAGTTCCTCACTTACAACTTCAAGTTCCCTGTTTTTGGTTTGAAATTCCAGATCCAAGTTGTGTGTGTGTGTGTGTGTGTGTGTGTGTGTGTGTGTGTGTGTGTGTGTGTGTGTGTGTGTGTGTGTGTGTGTGTGTGTGTGTGTGTGTGTGTGTGTGTGTGTGTGTGTGTGTGTGTGTGTGTGTGTGTGTGTGTGTGTGTGTGTGTGTGTGTGTGTGTGTGTGTGTGTGTGTGTGTGTGTGTGTGTGTGTGTGTGTGTGTGTGTGTGTGTGTGTGTGTGTGTGTGTGTGTGTGTGTGTGTGTGTGTGTGTGTGTGTGTGTGTGTGTGTGTGTGTGTGTGTGTGTGTGTGTGTGTGTGTGTGTGTGTGTGTGTGTGTGTGTGTGTGTGTGTGTGTGTGTGTGTGTGTGTGTGTGTGTGTGTGTGTGTGTGTGTGTGTGTGTGTGTGTGTGTGTGTGTGTGTGTGTGTGTGTGTGTGTGTGTGTGTGTGTGTGTGTGTGTGTGTGTGTGTGTGTGTGTGTGTGTGTGTGTGTGTGTGTGTGTGTGTGTGTGTGTGTGCATGTCTGCGTGTGTGCGTGCGCGAGCGCGTGTGTGTGAGTGTGTGTGTGTGTAAAGTTAGTTTAATCACTTAGTCAATCTAAGCTAGGTATAAAAATTGTAAAACTGTCTTTTGACTTGTGTTTAATTATCAATGACTGAACACAGTTAAGAGTTTATTTAAGATTTTAGATAAACAATCAATAAAACAAAACAAAAAAATATAGTAAATAGTAATTTTAGATTCTGTGCTAAACCACTAACAACTAATTTAAAACAATAATTTATATTAAAAGCCTAATGTATTTCACGAAACCTTTAATCGATCACACACCGAACTATATGTAGTTAATATATTATTTTTAAAAAGCAAAAACTAATGTAGAGCTAATTGTTAAAATTTTTTTAAAACTGTTTTTTAAAATTATTTGTTGTCTGTATATTTTGTCTTATTTTAAAAAGTCAGAGTGATTATATCGTATTTTGTTAGCTTAGATTTAGTAAAATAACATTAAAACTTGTATTATACATCAATTCAAAAACTCAATACAATATTCTTGCCAATACTTATTTTAATATTTTTATCTTGGTACAAATTTTGCAAAAATCAATCAAAGTTTTCGCTGTGTCCCACTGTTTACTGTGACTTGGAAATACTCGGACCATCTCTTTTGCAATTTGCATGTATTCTTCTTCAAAACAAGGAGTCACCAAATCTTGAAATGTTACTATCCCATTGGATTTCTAAATTAATTCAAATGAATAATCAAACAGATTGTGGTACTGTACTTTAACACTAATGCAAAGATAATAAGTCACTTCTCAAGTGTTTGTAATCCTTTTGTTTGTTTTCATGCTAATAGCGCTTCCAAATGAGAAGGGATGTACTGGTTTTTTTTGCTAACTTTGGATCTGGAGTGATAAGATGAGAAAGTTAAAGCACGAGCAATCACGGTATAAACCCATATTATATTTAAAAAAATCTTTTGTGCTATTCTTTAACAATTTATCATTTGTGGGTAATTTTAATCTGGGTAATCTGTCTTAATTGAAACTCTTGATTTTAACAATTTGGTGTTATAAACAACTTTATAATTAAATTTTATATTTCTATCCAAACAGTTAAGCTATCCAGATAAATCGAAACGCTAAAAAATTGTACTATTGCACTACCATTTTAATTCGAGCGAATATGTTGTTCCCCTAGGTTGAATTACAGGAAGGTGCGGGAATCAATAAAACATTTTATTTCATTTGCCCCATGGGCGCGGATTTTGTGTAAAATGACATAGGTGAACAGCATCTATATTTGCTCCAATTAAAACGGCTACTATGCCATTATTATGGAGGGTGCTATTTAATTAGTGCGGCTCATTATACTGGCCTACTCTGAGTCAATTTTTTATATAGAAGCACATTGTTTGGTATATCATATATTTTTGGTTGCAGTGGCAAGTTTTTTTCGCGTTTCAGATGCGCTTGTTTGCCTTAAAAAGCGCAAGGCCGGAATTCACAAAGAGAGATAATCCTCGTGCTAGCTCGGTGTTAGTTAATCGGGACAAATTACAGTAGGTTTCGGTATACCTGGGGCTAAGTCTGTTAAAACTTCATTAAACGATAAAAAAAGATATAAAAAAACAAAATTTAGAGGAATTATTTGTATAAAAAACTGATAGACTTTTAAATCTCTATTAAGTTATTGCAAATTTGTGTAAAAAGTGGCAGAATGTTGTAAATATATGCTAAACAAGGAAATTTTCGAACAAAAAAATAAAATTAGCCGCGAAACCTACTGTAACTTGTCCGGATTAACTAACACCGTGCTAGCACCCAAAAATACCGTAGTTTACACGGTGCTTACACCGAATACACTAACACAGTGTTTGCACCGTGTTTACCCCGCTTTGTGAATTCCGGCCCAAAGTGCTAAAAACCTTGCGTTTCTGATAATAATGAAGTTAATTTGTTCCAATATTTTAACACACATGTTAGTTAGTAATTTATGTTGTTTTGTTTTAATTATAATATGTTTTTTCGCATTAAAACTACCTATTTGATAATGTAGTCGATTTTAGTTATTATCTTCCTTATTACATAATTAAAAAAACGGACTGATATCCTACTTTATAAATTTTTTTGCAAATATTTTTGCACAAAAAATTATTTTTGAAAACATCTTTGTTTTATTAATTTTTGTAAGTTTCATGGGAATTGTATAGCTAAAGGGGTTACTTGCTCTGAAAAAATAGAAATAGCAAGCACGAAAAATTTCAGCCCGGCCCAGCCCATCAATTTTTGTCAAAAATCACGTTCTGGCCCGCTTACAGCTCTGTATCTGCTGGACTGAATCTTAATCCAATAAAAATTTTGTCTGTGCTTTGTATTCGTGGATGTGTTGGCTTACGATATTATTTTTTATGTTTATTGCAACAACAAGAAATAAAGTTCATGGAATTGGTCTACAGAACAAATCCAGTAAAAACCTCTAAATTTTAAACTTACCGAGTTTTCTTGTATCATCAAAAAGTTGAAAGCCCTTTGTCCAAACTTAGGAACAGGTTGTTTGGCAAAACAATACAAAACAATAAAACACATAATTACTAAACACTTCATATTTGACGAAGTTTTAAACAAAAAATATATCACTAAGCTATGTTTATAAGACGATGATGTTTTACAGAATCTAGACTATTATATAAAATATTAAGCTCTGAAATATTTGGGTATGTGAACTGAATATTTGGGTTTAAACTTTTATTTATGTACTCGAGAAAAAGAAATAGCGTGTTTTGTTGGGGGTGATATGATGTCGTTCATTTGAAGTTCTTTTGCGTGTTTTATTGGCATTTTATTTTGTACGTGTTTTAAAGATGCCTTTTCCATTTAAATAAATTATAGGGCACATTTCTTGTATGTGAGATTAAAAACGACAAAGAAGCTTTAATCTCATGTGGTTACTGGGTGCTTTAATTTCTAAAATCAAAATTAATTATTTAAACTATTAATTACGAACCAGAATTTCCTTCAACTCTTTTAAATGTAAAGTTTTATTTGGAGCGCTACATTTTACATTTCGGCATTTAGAAGATTGAAAACTATTACATATTTAATAATTAAAAAAGTCTTAAAGCAGTTTGTTTATTTATTTTAAAATATTAACGCGGTCGTAATGGCCCTAACTACCCTAAATAGGGCACACCCTAGTTAGAACAAAGCCTGATCAATATAAAAAGTTTGAATTTTAATTTTTGTTTATTATATATTTTTGTTACTAGTAGTTTTTAAAAAAATTTAGTTGATTTTGACCGCGCAGAAATGAAAATTATTTAAATGTAAAAAATATAAATTGTGGGAAAATATCAACTTAAAAAAGTTTTTAGAAATTTTTCAAATATACCATGAGTGCTTTTGTAGAGAATGTTTAGTAGGGTTTTCTCAATGCAGAAAATTGTTCAATACGACATTAAAAAGTAAAAGTGGTACAAATCAAAAAGGTTTCCTTTTACCCTGACGCTTTTAGACATTTTTACTATTTCTGTCTTCTTATTTACTTGAATATTTTTAAAAAAAAATTCTAGCTGTTTTAAACCTTTAACTAACTAATAAAAAAAATTTCAAAACGTTTGTGAGTAATATAATAATATATATATGTGTTTATTTCGGCTGCTTCTATAACAAGTTATTGCAAAAACAAAAAAGCAAAAGTGTAAAATTTGACTTTTTGATATCTGCATAATGGCTCTTTATTGACATTTACAGTATGCCGCTGGATTCTAAAGCAAGCTAAAATCGTTCATATTTAAAAACAACCCGCTTTCAATTTTTTTAAATTAATAAATGATGTGTTTTAGGTTTCAAACCGGTGAATGCCGAATAGCGCTCCAAAAAAGATAAATTTGTTTAAAAAAAATTTTTTTAAAATTTTTTTTTAAATTTTAATTTTGTTTTTTTTTTACTTTTAAGCAATTGTGGTTCGTTATTAGTAATTTTAAAAATTTTAATTTTGATTTTGATATTTAAAAACTTAACAAACACTTAATATTAATGCTTTTTCGTCATTTTAAACTCACAAACATAAAATTTTCCTAGTTATTAATTTCAATGTAATAGGAATCTTTAAATCATGTACAACATAAAATGTCAATAAATCACGTAATTAAAATAAATTAACCGTACAGTACATAACAAACAGTTTTAAGCATCGCAATCGTGATTCGTGGCATTGGTGGCATCGCTAAAACTTCACATGAAATACACAATCACAACTCACAAAACACGCCATTTCCTGAAATTTCTTTTAGACGAGTGAATAGCTTTGTAATGAGTGTTATTCTGTAGTTTTTGTTTGAAGTCTTTTTGCGTGTTTTAATGGTATTTTATTTTGTACATTTTTTAAATAGGGTAGTGCATTTAATTTCGGCACTTTTTTGTTTTTCCGATGTAATTTTTCACTGTATGGCCCGATTTTTATGTTTGATAGTTCATTTTGAAGCTTTCACGATACTGCGTTGCGTCACAAAAGTTTCACTGTACGAAAGTAGTTTTTTTATTTAATTAAATCAGTTTTTAAAAAAATGGAAAATTGCCGAAATTAAATGTATGCATTTAATTTCGGCACTTTACAAACAATCGATTGTTTCTCAGTCAAAAAATCGACATTTTCAAAAATTTAAAAGCCTATCATTATCTTCAGACAGTTTTCTCTAATTTAAGCTTCTACTTTTTGTTTTACTTGTAACTGGCAAAAAGTTACAGTTAAAATGCCAAATGGTATCAAAATGAGCAAAATTTGGGAAAAAAGTGGATTTAATTTCGGCACTTTTTAAAAGGACTCCCTTAATCGAGTTTAAGTGCCCCCCACACCCCCCACCCCCCCCCCCCCCCCACCCACCACTCAGATGTGCGGGGATGAGACGAGAAAATGAAGAGATATTAATGAGATATAAATGTCTTCAAAATGACTTCTTAGTTCTAACTCAACTACTTCAAACTTTTTTTAGGGTAAATTGCTTAAAACACTTATTTTTACGGTCAAAATGAGTGTTTTAAGCAATAAAATGCTAAAAATTGCTATAAAAAGGCCTTTTCGGCCTAAAATTAGCGTTTTTTACATATTTTTTCAAAATAAAAAAACGATATGAGTATTATGCACTTATAATGCACTCCTCCAGAAAAAACGGTATGGGTAAGTGCTGGGTTAAACCCTCCCCTTTCTTCCTTTCTTCAGACCAACTTTCCCATGTGATGTATGGCTTAGGCTACGGGGCAATAGCAGACATGGCAGCCACTTCGTAGATTGTAATTTAACATTAAAACATTTTTTAACTAAGCACTAATACCTAACTAAATTTTTCAATAAGGTGAAAATTTTAAAAAAAAACTTCTTAAGGTCAAACAATTTTTTCAAAAATTTTTAAATTTGAAAGAAAAGGAAAGCATAACAGCTTAGGAGGCAATGGGACACTCTTTAGATTGTAATTCCACAACATTTTTTATATTAACAAGGAACAAATAAATTTTTTAATAAAGTTAAAATTAAAAAAAAATCAATTGATATAAATGTTTACTAAAAAAAATTCATTTAAATTTCTTTATTTAAAAATTAAAACTTCACCAGTTAGTTATCATAATAAAATTCCATAAGCAACCAAAGTTAAATCACGGACAGCAAGCCGTACGAGAAATCTTAACAACAAACAAAACCTTAAAATTAATATTTTTTCATGATAAGTGTACTTTATTACTAAAAAGTGATCATTTTATCGCAATTTTAGGATGATTTTCCATTTCATTTTTAATTTTGAACCTGATCTAAAAAGGGGCTATTTTTGAGAGAAGGGGCTAAGGGCTATTTCCAAACTTTTGGGGCTATCAGCACAAAAAAGGGGTTAAAAATAGCCCCAAAGGGGCTACCTGGCAACCCGATTCTAGGGAATTTGAACGCCAGCACTTGATCGCCGAGCATTTGACCGTCAGCGGCCAGCATTAGAACGCCGCGCACTTGAACGCCGAGCATTAGACCGCCGAGCATAAGACCGCCGCAGTACGCGTTGCTTTAAAAAGGACGTTAAAAATCCCCACCAAAGTGGTATAAACTCCCCCCAAGAATAAAAAAAAACTTAATAGAATATAAAAAAATGGTTTTAGTATAATATTTTAACAACGCAATGTTGTTTGGTGTCCGGAAACTTGAACGCCAGCACTTGATCGCCGAGCATTTGACCGCCAGCATTAGAACGCCATGCACTTGAACGCCGAGCATTAGACCGCCGAGCATTAGACCGCCGCAGTATTTTATATAAATTTTATGCAAATTTTTGATTTCCGCCACCTACAGAGAATTATATCAACACAGCATTACGACAGTATAAACTCCCCAAACCTAAAAAGTTTTAGTTTAGTTTGTCTTTGCAATGCAAAACAAACTATTAAGTATAAACTTTTTGTTTAATTTTTAGGTTTTGCTTAGGCTAAGGAAAAAAAATAGTTATCTTAAAAAAACTCCATTAAATATAAATTTATCATAAAAATTTAGTTTGATTTTTAGGTTTCGCTTAGGCTCAGGTCAGGAAAAACAGGTTTAAATTATTAAAGAACTAACCGTTCACTAAGTTTTTTCTTTAATTTCAAGGAAAAATATAAATTTTTGACTTATCGTTTATTGTTAAAACAACATTGCTTTGTTTAAATATTATATTAAAACCATTTTTTTATATTTTATTGAGTTTTTGTATTCTTGGGGGGCGTTTATACCACCTTGGCGGGGAGTTTTAACGTCCTTTTTAAATCAACGCGTACTGCGGCGCGGCGGTCTAATGCTCGGCGGTCTAATGCTCGGCGTTCAAGTGCGCGGCGTTCTAATGCTGGCGTTCAAATTTCCTGGAATCTGTTGTTTTTCAATAAACGAATTTAAATTGAATTGAAATTAAAGAAAAAACTTAGTGAACGGTTTGTTTTTTAATAATTTAAACCTGTTTTTCCTAAGCCTAAGCGAAACCTAAAAATTAAACTAAATTTTTATGATAAATTGATATTTAATGGTGTTTTTTTAAGATAACTATTTTTTTCCTAAGCCTAAGCAAAACCTAAAAATTAAACAAAAAGCTTATACTTAATAGTTTGTTTTGCAAAGACAAAAAAACTAAAAATTTTTAGGTTTGGGGAGTTTATACTGTCGTAGTGCTGTATGTGTTAATATAATTTTGTGTAGGTGGCGGAAATCAAAAATTTGCATAAAATTTATATAGAATACTGCGGCGGTCTAATGCTCGGCGGTCTAATGCTCGGAGTTCAAGTGCGCGGCGTTCTAATGCTGGCGGTCAAATGCTCGGCGATCAAGTGCTGGCGTTCAAATTTCCGGACACCAACAATCCTGCTCCGTTGGTATCGGGCAGGGGAGGGGTAAAACCCACACCGACTGGGCGGACGGACGGAAATCGATGGGGTAAAACCCACACCGCCGGACCGTTGAAAAACGTTAATATTTCGAGAAATACTGCATCAATTTAAAAAATAAAAGCATTATTTAAATGCTTATAGCATTCTACAAAACAATTAATAATTATAAAACGTTGGTTTACGATATTAAAAAAAAAAATAAAATCTTCCGGGTTTTTAGTTCGCACCAGCGAATATTTGACTATGCTATTTTTTCTGTTTGAAAACACATTATCATGTGTAAAGTATTTATTTACAATAAGCGACTATAAATCTATATAATAAATTATGTTTTAACTCAAAACAGCAATAAAATAAACAGTTATTTATGGGTTTCTAAATACCCTTTTAAACGTTGAAGATCTTTTGTCCATGGTTCAGTTTGGTAGAAAAAAAAATCTAACGCGCGTTCGAACAAAATAAAAAAACCCGGCCATTATAATTCAGATTGTAATTCGATTATTTATTTTTAATACGAACTTTTTCCAATATTGTGCCTTTGTGTTTAATCGAAAGACACACAGTTGTTTGCCGGGCGCGGGAACGCTGGGCGAGCCGACGCAGGGCGCGGCGGCGCGGCCACGTCAAAGTGACAGCACTCGGCGTTTCTGCGGCGGCGAGGCTTCGCCGGTTCGTGAATATGGCTGAATTATTTTTTAAAAATCGCCAAAAAATGAGTCAAAGGATTACGGTAATCGTATCAAAAAATAAATACCAGTGTCAAAAAAACCCGGAAGATTTTATTTTTTTTTAATATCGTGAACCAACATTTTATAATTATTAAATGTTTTGTAAAATGCTGTAAGCATTTATATAATGTGTTTACTTCTTAAATTGATGCAGTATTTCTCGAGATATTAACGTTTTTCGACGTTCCGGCGGTGTGGGTTTTGCCCCATTGATTTCCGTCCGTCCGCCCAGTCGGTGTGGGTTTTACCCTTACCCTATCGAGCAAAGTCCCAACTGAGGAAAGTCCCAACCAATCGATGAATCTCCCAACAGTTTAAATATTAGAAATACGTTTGCAAAACCGGTGTTAAACACGATAATTTTAAATAACCGAAAATAAATAAATGCATTAAATGAGTGATAAATGAAATTATGCAATTTTGTAAACGTACTTTCAAAAATGCAAGTTTCCACCCCAATGCAGACCTGTGCACGGTCTGAAAATGCCCCCCCCCCGTTTTATTGGAGGATTTGCCCCTCCCCCCCCGTTTTATTGCCCCCCCCCGCCAAAAAATGAAAAAGTACCCTAAAAATATGACGCCATTTTTGACCTATGATGACGCCATCATCGCGAATTTTTTGCAGTTTTTAGCCTATTTCAATGTATTTTAAGCCATTTTAGACCTATTTTTACCTTATTTCCGCTTTTTTTGTCCCTTTTTTCCCTTTTCCCTTCTTTTTTTCTCTTTTTTTCTCCTTTTTTTTTTTTTTTTTCCCCCCCTGCTTCCCCCCCCCCGTTTTATTGCCCCCCCCCCCGTTTCAAAAAAGTTGCCCCCCCCCGTGCCCCCCCCCCCCCGTTTTATTGCCCCCCCCCCGTTTTAACCCCGGGGGGGGGGCAGTGCACAGGTCTGCCAATGAGAATTTTTTTTTTTTGATTTTGGGATTTTGCTTAGGCTTAGGAAAAAAATAAAGTTTTTACTCTTCAGTTTAAAAAACATCATTAAATACAAATTTACCATAATACAATTTTGCTTGATTTTTAGGTTTTGCTTAGGCTTAGGTACTCAGTTTTTTGAATAAAGAATTTAATGCTATATTTTTATTAATTATAGTGTTAAGTGACTAAAAAATAAAATGGTGTTTGTTGCAAACATATTTTTTGATTCTGTTGGGACTTTCCACAAACTGTTGGGAGATTCCACAGTTGGGAGATTCACCCTTTTTGTTGGGAGATTGCTCGGAACCGCTCCGTTCTGACATATTGATATCCATGATTGAACCGCCAAGGACTATCATAACTAAGGACTTAGTAGTTTATGTTTCGTAGCTAAAAATGTTAAAGAATTTATATATTTTTTTATTGTGATATTGTAAATTGTTAATTTCTGTAAGCTTCGTGTATTGAGGTAATGCTTGTTTAATTTTTTTGGCAACAATAAATTATTAAAAATGAAAAAAAAACCCGTGTATGTGCATCCGGAGTATACTCCCGGATAAACTACGGTATATTTGGGGGCTAACTTGGAGTAAGTTAATCCGGACAAATTACAGTAGTTTTCTGCATACCCCGTGCTAAGTATGTTTAAATTTCATTAAACGATAAAAAAAACTTTAAAACAATTTGGGGAATTATTTGTATAAAAAATTGATTAACGTTTAAATCTCTATTAAATAATTGCAAATTTGTGTTAAAAGTGGCAGAACAACATATTGTGAATTTATCTTAATAAAGGGAGTTTTCGAACAAAAAAAATAATAGAAATACAAATTTCATTTTTTCGATCGCGGCGCGATACAAATTTTTTTTGTTCCAAAAATATTTTATTTAAGAAATTTTATCACTTTTCACAAAAGGTTGAAATTTTCTAATAGAGATTTAAAGGCAGTTAGTAATCCGAGGCGCAAGGCGCGCAAGTATTTTTAGGCGCGGGTGTAAATTGTAAAACACACAATGGTCTTTTTTCTGTTCTCCACCAAAACCATTTTTTTAGTTTTTTTTTAAATTTGCATACAACAAAGTGTTTTTTTTGGATTTTTTATTTAAATTTGCATACAACAAAGTGACAAAACTTAGCTTTACCTCACGTTTTTAATTCTTGGAAAATTGAACGTCAGCACTTGAACACCGAGCACTTGATCGCCGTGCGTTTGATCGCCACAGCTCGTGTTGCATTAAAGAAGACGTTAAAGCTCGCCACCAGTGTGGTATAAACTCCCCACAAAAATAATAAAAAACTATAAAAATATAAAAACTAAAAATATAAAAACTCCACCGAATATAATTTTAAAAATTAAAATAAAATATTTAAACAATGCAATGTTATTTTGGTTTTATTACCAAAACAACATTGCTTTGTTTAAAAGATCATTAAAAATCAAAATTTTTCTGAGCCTAAGCGAAATCCAAAATCGAAAACAAAATTAATGGTTTGTGGTTTAATAACCAAAAAAAAAGAAATTTATTCCTGAGCCTAAGCGAAACCTGAAAATCAAACTAAAATTTTTATGATAAATTTATATTTAAATTTAATGATGTGTTATTTGAAAAAAACTTTGTTTTTTCACAAAAATTTATCATGATAAATTTATATTTACTTAATGAATGGTTTGTTTTTTAATAAAGACTAAATCTTTAGTTTTTCCTTGGTCTAAGCGAAACCTTAAAACCAAGCTAAACTTTATTATGATAAGTTCTTAATTAACAATGTGTTTTTAAAAATTTTTTTTTGTCAAAAACAAAATTTTATGATAAAAATTAGGCACACGCATTAACAGAAATGCGGGGAGTTCGCCAGTTTACACTCATTTGCATAAAATTTATACTCAATCCTGCGGCGATCAATTGCTCGGCGTCGGCGGTCTAATGCTCGGCGATCAAGTGCACGGTGATCAAATGCTGGCGGTCAAGTGCTCGGCGATCAAGTGCTGGCGATCAAATTTCCGGACACCACGTTTTTGTATATTTTGTTATATTATTAAAAGTAATAATTAAAACAATGTTTCGATTTTTTAAAATCTAATTTGAGAATTAGTACTAAAATGTTCCTAAAAAGATCATTTTTGGTTTTATTAAATGACTCATTTTACCAAAAATTTAATTTTCAAAATAGCCCCATAAAAATGAGGTTTACTTGTTCAGTTTATAGCATACATGGGCACGGGGGGGGGCGGGGGATGGGGGGAAGGAGAGGTTAACCCCCTCCCTAAATTTTGAGAAGGGGGGTTTAACCACCAGCCCCCACTCAGAAATGGGGAAGGGGAGAAAAGGTTAATCCCCCAATTTTTGAAAAATGAAAGTCTTTAAATTCTAACTGCCTCCTACATAGGTGAGCACGGTCGGGGAAGCTAGGGGGGTGGTTACCCGGGGTAAATCGAATTTCGAATTCTAGGAGGGGGGTCCCAGGGGGGTCTGGACCCCCCCTAGCTTTTAAGGGGGGTCGACCCGGGGTGCAAAATTTTGAAATCTAGAGGGGGTCAGGTGGGGTCCGGTGTCCAAAGCAAAACAGTTTTAAACCATAATAACTTTAATAATTGTTCTTTTTATAGGATAATACTACATTTTATTGAATAAAAAGCCATATTCATGTATAAAAAGGGTGTAAAAGCATGAATATGTGATGAAAATTCACGTTTTTGGAAGAAAATTTAGTATAAAAAAGGTACCTAAAATTTTCCCGAGGGGGGGGGGTCAGATTTCAAAATCTAGAGGGGGGTCAGGGGTAAAAAATTCGGAAATTTGGGGGGAGGAGGGGCCCCCTTAGATTTTCGTCTAGGGGGGGTCCCAAAATTTCGAGGCTAGGGGGGTGGACCCCACCCTGCCCCCCCTTTCTCACCTATGGCCTCCTAACTTAAGTTTTGAGGTCAAAATGAATGTTTTAAGCAATAAAAAACTCAAAAATGCTATAAAAGCTTTTTGACCTAAAATTAGCGTTTTTTACCTTTTTTTCCTTCAAAATCGAAAAACGATATTGGTAAATACACTCCAGAAAAAAAAGCGATATGGGTATTTTGCGTTTCTCGGATTTTAACCCCTCCCCCCAATTTGTGTTTAACTCCCCCCACTCTGGACCAACTTGCCCATGTATGGTTTATGGATGTTCTTTATGTTTATTTTCTTGATTCAAAAACCGCTGTAAATCCGCAGAAGAGATTCCGTTCCGTGTCCGTGCTCCTTGGTGTTAAAGTCCGCGTCCGCTTAGCAATCAACAGTGAGTTTACCAATAAGCAGAGGTGGCGCAGAATCACTTCTGTGGATATGCAATAGAATGAATCCCAATGGGTTAATTTATAATAGATAGATAAAATGGATTGATTAAAATAGTCACCAAAGCTAAGGAGTCTTTACTGGGTTAATAACTTCAAAATCTAGAGGGGGAGGGGCTCCTAGTCCTAGGTTTGTCCAACTTCCCCCCTCCCAACTTTCTAGTGGAATTCGACTTGAGATGGAAAATTTTAAAACCTTAAGGGAGGTGGGGTTCAATGTCCAAAGCAAAATACTTTTTGAGCATTAAAGGTTTAATAATTGTTTTTTTATAATATAATACTGCATTTTCACGAATGAAATTCGCTAATCAGATAAAAAAAAGTTGTAAAAATACGATTTTTTTTGTTAAATATTTACGTGTTTAGAAAAAACTTAAAATAAAAATAGTACTTTATATTTTCGCGAGGATGGATGGGGGAATTTCAAATTCTGGGGATTCTGAGACCGTGCTCACTTATGGTAATAATTAATAACCAATTTTGGTTTGCTAGAGTTTTAAAGTTCTGTTTTGTTCACATTTTTCTTGCGTTTAAAATTATGTTTAATATTTTGATTCTATTTTATTTTGAGTTAAGTTAATTGGTCCGAATTCTACCTTAACACCTCTCGTTTGCTGGGTTTTAATTTTATGTGCACCAGGGACGTAGCCAGAGTTTCATTTGGGGGGGATTGTAGTACAAAGAAAATTTCGGCAATTTCAAAAAAAAAGCTCCACCCCCCCCCCCCCCCGCCCAACCACTATCCTTATTTTTCCTCCCGCCCGACCGTTTCGGGGGGGGGGGGCGGCCGCCCTCCCCACCCCCCTGACTACGTCCCTGATGTGCACAATTGCTGATAAATTTTAAAACCTAATTAAATTAATTGGTAGTTTTATGTTTTAATCAATTTTTTTTAAAATTATAATTTAAATTGCATTGTATTTTTCAGAGTTAAAATAAAATAAGCTGTATTACCTAAATATAAATCATGGTAAAATCATTACACTATTATATTATTATTAATAATTAACATTCAATAATTTCTAAGCCTTTGCGCGAAGAGCAAAGCGAAACGTGAATAAAATTTTGAAAATTGGTTTTGAGGCTTTTAAATGTTTGTTTCGTTTTTTTTGTCTCGTTGACTAAAAAGAACTGCTAGCTTAAAAAATACGTTCCCAGCCAAAACTCCATGCGCCAAGCAGGGACCTACCAATAGTTTCATTGGGGGCTTTGATAGGCAGGTGGGAGGAAGGGGTTTGGGGGGTTATACCTCAAAAAATCCCGATTACTGGCGACACCCGCTCTCAAATTTGGAGTACCCCGGACACTCTCCCTAAAATGGGGGGTCCCAGTACTGAAATTGGGTAATTTAGCCAGGGGCAAAGCCAGAATTTCACAATTGCACTCCATACAAATTTTTCGAAAGAAGGGGGTTGAAGGGGGTTGCACTCCAATTTTCAAAAGGTATATAAATGTCAAGCGCTGAGCGGAGCAAATGCGAGAATTTTTTAAAAAAATTTTAACTCTTAGAAGGACCTCTAAATTTTTGCCTCCGCCAATCCAAAAGGAGTTGGTTACAACCCCCGTAACCCCTCCTGGTTACGCTCTTGGTTTTATATGATCTTGGTCTCTTGATGTATATTAAAAAAAAAATTTGGGACAACCCCTTTCCCCAATTTCAGGGATCAGGTATATATATACCCATAGATGTTTTTTGTCAGGTCTGCTGGGGAGGGGGGTCCACCACCGGGTGGATGGAAGGCCAAAATTTTTTAGGGGGGGAGGGTCCAGGGAGGTTCGGACCCCCCTGACTTTTTAGGTGGGGGTCGACCCGGGGAGCGAGATTTTAAATTTAGGGGGGGGGGTCAGGGGGTCCCATTTTTGACTAAGTTTTTTTTAATCAATAAATTAAGTGTTTTTAGGTCTAATATTGAATTTTGATAATTTGTCACCACTATGACAGAAGGGCATAAGTCAAACTTTTGTAAAAAATGAGTTATGAATGCTATGCGGAAAAAATTTTTGGTTTTTGGGGGTCAATTAGGGTACTAAAATTATTTTATAGTTTGGCGCCAAGCGATTAGCAAGGCGCTAGAAAATTTAGAGTTTTTAGCCTCTGAAAACCCCCAAATTTTCTTCTGGCGCCATTTGGGGGGGGGGGGGCCCGCCCCCCCCGCCCCCACTTCCTTTTTTTCCCCCTCCCCGTTTCTTGGGGGGGCGGCCGCCCCCCCATCCGCTGGGTGCGTCCCTGAAACGTAGTACATTAGCAGACATTGGCAGAGCAAGTGTTTCATTTCACAAAAAAGTGTGTTTGGAAACTTTTAAGACCCCCTGGCTTCACCCAGGCTGAAAATTATACCAGATAAGCAGCCTGTCTTGTGTCTACGTTTTTAGAGTACTTAATTAAAAAAAATTACCTAGGTTACCAGACCAAGTGCACTGCTCCCCTGGCGTTTAAACGGGGGGGAGCGATTCCAAAACAGGGGGGCACGGGGGGCAACTGGTGCACAGGTCTGGGTTACTGCTATAGATAGGAGGCTGAAAATTTTGGGATGGAGACCTTTGCCACCTTCCCCAAACCCCAAAGAAAACATCTTTTGATGCCTAAAACCAAAATTCATAATGTTTCCACAATCGACTGAATACTTCAGAACAAGTGAAGTCACCTTCTCGCCACAACCCTCTCCGTGGAAGCCTTCTTTTTTAATACCACAGTAATTAAAAATTACATGGCGGTACTTTCATTGTAGGCGAAAAGGGTTAGAACAATATCTGTGGACACTGTAAGAATTGGAACTTCAGTTTCAGCTACAAACTGGGAAAAAGACATTCCCTGAACAATTGGGCAAATTTCTTCAATTTGATAAATATGTAAGTAAACTGCTAACATTTTTTTTAAAAACTGCTTTTTATGTTGACGTAAGAGGGACACAATATCCCTAAATTCAATTTATTTATTTCTTATTTGTTGTCTATTTGACTAGCATAGCAGGATTCATTGCGCTATTTGTTGTTTATTTTATTTTGTTCTTAAATGTCCAAGAAAGACAATCGTAACAAAAAACAGGAATAAAAACAGACATTATTTTTAAGGTGAGAAAGGGGGGGGGGTTGACAAGTTTTTCAATTTTTTTAAGGTGAAAAACGGGGGGGGGGGGCGCAGGGTGGGGTCCACCTCCCCTAGCTTAAATTTTCCCCCCCTAACAGAATTTAGCCCTCTCAATTTATTTTCCCCCCCCCCCCTTTAGATTTTTCTCCTCCCCTCTTCCCTCATTTTTTTTTAGATTTTGTTACTACTTATAATCTTACCGTTTTTTTGTTTTTAGATAAAAAACAAGTTACAATGGGTTATATTCAATAAATTTATTTTCTTTTCCTTGATTATTTCATTGGTGCACTAAATCTTTTCAATTCGCTCCACATAGGGCATGATTTACTTACATACAAGATATTAATCAAATTACAAAAAATTAATTTTATTGTGACATTTACTAGCATTAAAAAAATCATTAAATAAATTGAAACACCTTAACCTTACATTCCAACTTTTTTGGTATTTTTAGGATTTGAGGATTTTCAAACAATAATTGTGTATTTACAAATCATATAATGCTGATTTTAAAACTCTGTGTTTACAAAATATTCTTTAATATCATTTTTAATCATTTAATCACTGTCAAAATTATTGTTCTACCAAAGATCTCCTGCGATGACACCGAAGGCCTCATTTATGTTAAGTGCCTTTCTAACCCCCCCTCTTCCTTTAGCCATATTCACCTTCATTTCTTTTCCTTTTCCTTCAACAACATATATACAATCAAAATCTATTATTTTAAAACTAAAAATTTATAATTTTATTTAATTGTTTACTTAATACACAAAATTAGTTTAAAATTTTATTAAGTGAGCATGTAAACTGTAAAATATTTTTTTTATAACACAAACCTTTTTTTTTAATTTAGGATGTATGTGAAGCTAACAAAAGAGCATAAGATTACTGATCACAAAAAATGTTACCAATGCCAACTGCTATTCACAGAGGATGCGCCACCTGGGGAGGATCTAGTTATAGTCCATTCTGAGCAATGGATATATCCAGGTGGAAGCAGGGCATCAGTTGGATTTACCTATCGACCTATTCATGCTAGATACAGATGCATTACAGGCAGGTATGTATCTATATTATATATACATGCTTTGCATTTTTTAGAGCAAATCTGGTGGGCAGGTGTCACAAGATTTCTTCCCCCTCTCTTCTTTTTTCCCAGGAAGACTATCCTTTTCTAATTCTGGGTCCCCCCCCAAAGAAAACTTTCCTGCTGAAACAAAAGTTAATTTTTTCCCCTCTGGTAAATTTTTGAAAACTTAAAACCAGGATGTTGAAAAATAGGAGAAGTTGCACTTTATACACATTTTTAAATAGGTTTTAGAGATTGTGCTGACAAAGTTTGAAATACCTTTAAAACATTTTAAAAAGTGATAGTCATGTGTGCCATTTTTTGCTCTTCTACTTACACTGTTTAAAGTTGAATCCCTAAAAATGGGGTTTAAAAATGTAATAAACTAAAAAGTTGAGTAGAAAATTTCAAAAAATGTGAGATAGAAAAACACATTCTTTAAGTCTTAGTCTTGCTGAACTGTTTTCTAAATTTACTGAATGGACAAAATTTTTATGCATTAATCTTCTATTATAGATATCCCTACTTCTGGCCAGGCAAGGTAAATATATTTCAACAGGAAATGCCTCTTCTTACCACAGAACCATATAAATTGTGGTCAAAAAACCAACTCTCTGTCAGGATAAGTAAGTGTGATCCAGTTCAGACACTCAAGGATCTTTTAATTTAGTTTATTGAAGTCAAGGTAAAAAATTTAGAAATTTGAGAAAGGGAACACCTAGACTGTTAGATTTTTCTAAGGAGGGTTAAAATTTTGAGGCCAGGGAGAGGTGTGGACCTCACTTTTTGATAACATTTTGACACATATGGAACTATATTAAATTTTCCTAGTGAAAGTGAATAGTTAAACTCACAGTAAAATTTTCTCTTTAATTTTTATTGATTTTTTGTGAAAATGTGTGTGAATGTGTCTGTGTCCCTATACATGAGCATAGCCAGGGGGGTCTAGGGGTCTAGACCCCCCTTTTAAGTTGGCAACAGTAAAAATTTGAGGTTGGAACCCCTTTTGGGTTGGCAAAAGTAAAAAATTTGGGGGTCTAGAAGGACCATTTTTTTTAAAATTTTCTCTTGCTTCCCTCCGCTTAGTGCTTAATTATATTTCTTATTTATATATCATTACATTTGGAAAAAAGCGCGAATATTTAGATTTAATCTTTTTAAACTTTTTTGAAATTTGCTTAATTTTCGAAATTTTTATGGTAAATAGTACAAGTTATTTTGCAGTAAAACAATTAAAACATTCTTAATGTTTTAATTAGTCTCCCATGCTAAATTTGTGTTAATTTTTTATTGTTTTGTAATCTTGGTATGACCATGCTGGAGCTAGATCCCCCTTTTACGTTGTTAGTAAGAGTAAAAGGTAAATACCCACTAGCATTCAGACCTGCACATGGTCTGGAAATGCCCCCCCCCCATTTTGTTGGAGGATTTGCCCCCCCCCCCATTTTATTGCCCCCCCCTGGTCAAAAAATGAAAAACTACCCTAAAATTATGACACCATTTTTGACCTATGATGATGCCATCATCGCAAATTTTTTGCAGTTTTTAGCCTATTTCAATGTATTAAAAACCATTTTAGATCTATTTTTACCTTATTTTCGCTTTTTTTGTCCCTTTTTTCCCTTTTCCCTTTTTTTTTCTTTTTTTTCTTCTTTTTTTCTCTTTTTTTTTCTCCCCTGCTTGCCACCCCATTTTATTTCCCATCCCTAGTTTCAAAAAAGTTGCCCCCCGTGCCCCCCCATTTTGGAATTGCCCCGCCCTCCGTTTTAACCCGGGGGGTCAGTGCACAGGTCTGAGCATTTAAAAGTTTTATTTGAAAGGGGTAGACCCCTCTGGTTGGTTACATCTTAGCCCACTAGTCTGTTAGACCCTGTTGATCTTGTTATACTTGGTTTTAAGTTGTTGTTGTTGTTGTTGGAACTTAATATGGCTTCAAGGTAGAGATTCCTGCAAAAATTTATTTATAGATTAAAAAATGTTTGGAAAAAATATTGCAATGTTTTTTCAGCATTATCTAGCATTTTAGCACTGGAAAGGATTATTTCTGCAGGAAAACTTCTGACAAAGAATTTCTTTCTTTCTGACTGGGTACACTAATATTTGTTATGTAAATAAATGCTAGGTAACTTGAAAATATTGTTACTGTAGGAATGTTTACCAGACACCACTGTTTCAAATGCTTATAATTTTTAAGTGTAATACTAATAAAGTTGTTAAAAATTTAAAATAATTACGGGTTTACAGTGTTAATAAGCCAAAATAAATTTAGTGATGTTGTCAAAAATATATAACATAATAATAAAGGAAAAATATGTGACTTCATATATTTCTCAGACACATTGACTGTTTTTATTAGGGCGTGCCCTAATAAGAGTGCACTTTTATTAGGGAACTTGAATGTGCTAATTAGAACCCTGTTTCTGAAAGGGGGGCCCTTATTAGGGCTGGTTATAGCTCTTATTAGGGCATGCTCTAATTAGTCTGCAGCCTTATTAGGGCCATAAAATGCCCTTATTAGAGCATTTATTGATTTCCAAAGAAAAAATATTATTTATAAGTCTGTTTTATGTGACTTTTATTGTAAATGCCATGGCTCAGTGGTAGTGATTTTGCCTATCACTAAGTAAATGAGGGGTTAAGTTTGTTTTTACAAAAAATTGTCAATTGTATTTTTTGTTTTATTATTTTTCTTTTAACTTAACATAAGTAGCCTACCAAAAAATAGTCATTTATTTTTGTTATTGTTTTTTGGAAATTATACTTATCAAATTTTGTACACCATAACAATAGAAAACTAATCTAAAAATTTTTTAAATGTTAATCCTGTTTAAATACATAGATGAACAAGGGGGGTAGGGTGGGGTCCACCCCCCCTAGCCTCAAAATTTTGGGCTCCCCCCTAGAAAAAAATCCAGGGGCCCCCCTCCCCCCAAATTTTCAAATTTTTTACCCCTGACCCCCCTCTAGATTTTGAAATCTACCCCCCCTTCCCTCTCGAGAAAATTTTAAGTACTTTTTTATACTAAATTTACTTCCAAAAACGTGAATTTTTAACACAAATTCATGTTTTTACACCCTTTTTATACCTAAATATCGCTTTTTATTCAATAAAATGTAGTATTATCCTATAAAAAAGAACAATTATTAAAGTTATTATGGCTGAAAACTGTTTTGCTTTGGACACCGGACCCCACTTGACCCCCCTCTAGGTTTCAAAATCTTCCAGCCCAGGTAGACCCCCCTAGAAAGCTAGGGGGGTTCGACCCTCCCTAGGACCCCCCTAGATTTTGAAATTTCATTTACCCGGGGTAAACACCCCCCCCCCTAGCTTTTTGACCGTGTTCATCTATGTTTAAATATGAGCTAAATAATAATGAAAAATTTGAAACTACTTCCTTTGTGTTAGTTTTGTGAAAATGAATAAATACTTACCTTATGATAAGATGATAAAATTTACTTGTGTATTAAATAAAATGATTTTGCTACAATGGTCCTAATTATTTAGGGTCATACCATCAGACCTGTGCATGGTCTGAAAATGCCCCCCGTTTTATTGCCCCCCCCCGCCAAAAAATGAAAAAGTACCCTAAAAATATGACGCCATTTTTGACCTATGATGACGCCATCATCGCGAATTTTTTGCAGTTTTTAGCCTATTTCAATGTATTT
Source organism: Microlaimidae sp. YZB2_3 (assembly GCA_030248175.1). Lineage (NCBI taxonomy): Eukaryota > Metazoa > Nematoda > Chromadorea > Desmodorida > Microlaimidae > Microlaimidae sp. YZB2_3. The sequence goes on from JASAMX010028412.1 coordinate 26,680, forward strand.
TAAGCCATTTTAGACCTATTTTTACCTTATTTCCGCTTTTTTTGTCTCTTTTTTCCCTTTTCCCTTCTTTTTTTCTCTTTTTTCTCCTTTTTTCTCTTTTTTTTTCTTTCCCCCTGCTTGCCCCCCCCGTTTTATTGCCCCCCCCGTTTCAAAAAAGTTGCCCCCCAGGCCCCCCCCATTTTGGAATCGCCTCCCCCCATTTTAACCCCGGGGAGGGGGGCAGTGCACAAGTCTGTACCATAATTTTTTTTCAAATTTTTTATACCTTTTTGGTTTAAACAAAAAATAAATTGGAAAGCTAAACTACTCAATTGTTATGGTGTAAAAAATGTGATAAGTATAATTTCCAAAAAACTAACAAAAATATTTGGTAGGCTACTTATGTTAAATTAAAAGAAAAATAAAAAAAAAACAAAAAATACAATTGACATTTTTTTGTAAAAAAAAAATTAAAACACTTATCGTCTGTGGCATTCAAACCCCTCACTTACTCAGTGATAGGCAAAATCACTACCACTGAGCCATGGCATCTACAATAAAAGTCGCATAAAACAAACTTATAAATAATCTTTTTTCTTTGGAAATCAATAAGTGCTCTAATAACGGTGTGCCATGACCCTTATAAGGGCGCACCCTAATTAGAGCGCGCTCTTATTAGGGCCCTAATAAGAGCAGTCAATGTGTCTGAGAAATATATGAAGTCACATATTTTTTTCTTTATTATTATGTTATTTATTTTTGATGTTATGTTGTTGTTTTACTTGTTTAGTTGGTAGTTAGTTTTAAAAAGTCTCAAATTTTTAATAGTAAATTACTTATTATTAAAATAAAAAATATTTTATAATTCAAGATTTTATAAATGAATAATGTTGATAATTTGTTACCACTATGACAGAAGGGCATAAGTCAAACTTTTGTCAAAAATGAGTTATGAACACTATGTGGTGGTATAAGTCCAAAAGTAACTTTTGATGAAGTTTTGGGTTCCAGATTCGTTTTTTAAAGAGAAAAATTGGGATGGTTATTAGTCCAAAAAAAGATCTAAACTCATTTTTCTGGTATGACAGAAGGACGAAAATTGCAAACAACAGAGCATAAATCCAAAATTTTGTAGATTTTTGTCAACCATGCTTATTTTAAAGTTTTGATATGTTTACTACAAGCAGGTATAAGATCCCCACTAAATCTGGAAATAAAAATAAGAGGATGGCCTATAATCACTCCAAGTTTCATTTGATATCTTGGATTTATGGATTTTCCCCCCAGTTAAAACCTTTACATGCATGTTTATTAAAAACTCCTGTGTGTGATTTATGCCCTTCTGTTATTATGGTTTAAGTTTTTTTAAAATAAGTTTTAATTTTTTAAGTGAGATGGAGACACAGCCACCAATTTAGTGGGCATTGTCAAACCATCACAGATCAAGTGTTTTTTATATTAAAGCAACAGATGTATATGCTTAGGTAGGTGCCCTTAAGATACCCAGTTTTTGTATGCCCCTTTAAACCCTGAACCCCTTTGCCCTCCCCCTTCTCCTTCTCTACCAACCAACTCAAAATTTTTTTAGATGTTCAGACCTGTGCACTGCCCCCTGGGGTTTTATTGGGGGAGGCATGGGGGCAACTTTTTTGAAACTGAGGGGGGCAATAAAACGGGGGGAGGCATGTGGGAAAAAAAGAAAAAAAGAGTAAAAAAAAGGAAAAAAGGGACAAAAAAAAGAGAAAATTAGGTAAAAATAGGTCTAAAATGGCTTAAAATGCATTGAAATAGGCTAAACACGGCAAAAATTTTACAATGATGACATCATAATAGGTAAGAAATGGCGCCATTATTTTTGGGTACTTTTTCATTTTTGGGCAGGGGGAGGGCAAATTCTCCAATAAAGCGGGTGGGGGCATTTCCAGACTGTGCACAGGTCTGGATGTTTTTCTTTTTGGCAAAAATATGAAAAAAAATTATCTCTCAATTCACTTTTTTATCATTTCAAAGCCTATTTATTAAATTATTTTGTTTTTTAGGAATTTTAAAATACACCCCCTTACCGCTACCCATAGGTGGGCAAGGTGGAGGGTGGTTGGCGGGGGGTTATACCCCCCAGAAATCTTGTTTATAGCTGCCCCCCTTAAATTTGGAGGTAAAAACGCTAAAAACGCTAAAAATGGGGTATTTGAGATATACCCCAAAAAAAACTTTTGGGAAAACCTCCTCCCCAAATTCTGGGGGTCGTGTATACCCCCCAATAACCTGAGAGGTTGCCCACCTAATGCTGCTCCCCCTATTTTTACCTACTCACAATTTATCATACCCCCCTTTGCATTGACCTTTTAGCATTTACCCCTTTACCTAAGTTTGGATAGGCCAGGCATCTATGTGTTCACACAAAGTTTTAATGCTCATAGTTGTAATAAAAAAAATGTTGTTTATTACAAAAATTGCTAACCAGAGACTTTCTTCTCCAAAATTTGTGGTTCATTTCCCCCACTTCACTTGAAAATCATAAAATCTATGACAAGATGGTGCTGAGAATTTTGCATTACACTCTGGTTTCTGTTATATTTTTATTATTATGGTAAAATGGAATTGGTTTAATTTGATGTTTATATGTTATGCACTTGAAAAGATGTTTTCTTGGATTTTTAAATAAAGATGTTTTGTTGAACAAGCACAGTTCTACAATCACAATTATAGAGGGTTCTGAAAAAAACCAGGATAGTTGATTAAAAAGTGGAATGCTTTTATTATTTTTGAATAATAGTAGAGGTGAGAGTCTGGAGTTTTATAGGCTTTTAGGTAAAAAACTTAAGCAAAAAGAATAAGCCAAAACAAATCATTTTTTTAGAAGAAGCCATTTTAGAATTATGGATGGAAAGGGTCTGGAGTCCAAGTTCTTAGATAATGAATCCCATATAAAAAAGAAAAAGTCAAAACAAACCATTTGGTTAGGGAAGCAATTACAGACTTTGGGATGGGGAGATAGCAAGATTTTAAAATAAAAATTGTCAGAGGAGAACCCTTTTCCAATTGATGGTTTTAACAAGGGTGCCTTCACCTTAAGTTATCTGTAAAGTACACAAATATGTACCAAAAGACGTTAAAATTTGTATGTTTGTTGTATGTAAAATTGGGGAGGGGGTGTCCAAAAAATTAATTAAGGTATACTCCAAATACCTCATTTTTAGCGTTTCAGCACTGGAACCCTCTCCAAATTTTAGGAAAGGGGTGTTTTTAGGCTACTGCCAAATTTTAGTTGGGGTGTTGGTAGTTTTGAGACTTTTGCCTATAACTAACTCCTTTCCCTTCTTGCCCACGTATGTGTGTGCAAACGCCCCTGTGTGTGTAAAAAATTTGGACAAAATTTATTTTTTAATTCACATAAAATTTGAGAATTTAATTACAAAAATCTGCTTAATTTTCTTCTTGTTCTAGTAAGTAGAAAATTAAGTGTTAGTTTCCTGCTGTAAATAATTTGACTTCTCCTGTAAAACAGATCGCTGGTAAAAATCATTTATTGACTGAACAAAAATTGATATGCAAGAAAAGTGGCAAGGAGTGCCAAAAGAGCGTGAGTGCGACAGGATGGTTATGAGAGGCAAAAAGTAGGACGCCAGGGTGCCTGAAATGAGAGGCAATTTGACATGTCCCCAAGGAATGTGTTTGCTGTCGCAACGTTTGGAAAAACAATATTTTACAGTGTTAAAAAGCATTCAAACCAATTAAATTAGACCAAAAAAGAGACAAATGAATTTAAAATTTTTACGATTTTAAATTAAAGATAATTTGGAATACATTTTTATTCATTCATTTGTACTCTTTAAAGTTATATTTTGTTTTGATTTGAAAATTAAAATTTGATCCTGTTTAAACAAGCTAAAACTTGGGGTATTTTTTTCATTAAATTTAAGGTTTAATTATAAGTCCTTGGGTAAGAAAATTGCAGAATTGTAATTTAAATTATTTATTTTTAAAAACAAAATAAAAACTAGTTATAAAATTTCAATAGATTGAATTTAATACCAGCTATTTAAATTAATATTATAATTATAGTCTATCAATGTGGGCTTGCAAAAATTAGGTTTGCTTCATATATGTATTAAACAAAACAATAAATTTGTATAATAATTACATAAATTTATTATATCTGCAATTTAAATGTTTACAATAATATTAATTATTGCAAATGTGCTCATTTTTAAGACTTTATAAATTTTAATAATAATTACATAAGTTTATTATAGCGCTGATTCCAATGTTTGCCCTTATAGTAATTCCGGCGGCCGCAGGCCGCCGGATACTGTCTTCAGATCTGTAAGTAAGTTGGTAAGTAAGAAATAACGCTTTTTTGATGCTGAATAACTCGGCCGAAAAAAGTCTAAATGAGTTAAAATTTGGAACATGTATAAAACTTGATACAGAAAATCGATTGGCAATTAATTTTTTTATGACCTGACACAGGTACGACCGCACAGGACACGTATGCAAATTTTATTTGAAATAGTTGTAACTCCAGAATAGAAAGTTCGATTAATGCGAAATTGTGCACACCTAGACAAAAGACAAGCGTCAGTTTATTGCCATTGAAGACAGGACGCATATGCAAATTTAATTTGCAACAGTTGTAACTCCAGACTAGAAAGTTCGATTAAAGCAAAATTTCACAGACATAAATAAGAAACAAGCGCCAGCTCATTGGAATTGTTTATTTTTTTAATCTGACATTTGTGTGACCGCACAGGACGCATATGCAATTTTTATTTAAACCAGTTGTAACTCCAGATTAAAATGTTCGATTAACGTGAAATTTTGCACACTTAGATAAGAGACAAGCACAAGTTCATTGGTATTGTTTATTTTTTAATCTGACCTTTTTTGACCGCCTAGAACGCATATGCAAATTGTATTTAAAACATCTGTAACTAAAGACCAGAAATTTTGATTAACGCGAAAGTGTGCACAGTTAGATAACCACCAGCAGACAAGTATTTTTATTTTTTATGTAACATTTGTGTGACCAAACGCACGGAAGGGATATGCAAATTGCGGGAAAACGCTGTACGGATCAATGGGGTGATTTGTAATGCGTGATACGTTCTGCTCTTTCTTGTATAATTCTTTGTGTAATTAAACATGATCTTTTCTCGTGGTAATACACAGTTTTGTTATTTTTCTATTTGTCAATTTAAATAATTTTTCACTTTATGCTCATTCATTATATTACACTTTTTTATTTACATATTAACTAAAGTACAAGTATTGATTAAAAAACGATGGTGTTTATGCAAATGTTGCTCTATATTTTTTAAATATTTTTCTGAACCGTGGAATGTTTTGTCCACACTTCGAATTGTGTCTTTAAAGAGCGGCCGCTGTATAGTAGCTAAAATCGAAAATAAAAATAACTGTGAATTAATATAATATTTATATTGCATTTATATTTGTCTCTTTTGTTTTTATCCACTTAGAAACAGGCTCAGCTAGGAAAAACTACACTTTAACAAAATTTACAATTTTCACCCCCCCCCTCATTTATATTTATTTAATTTTGTTTCTCTGCAGCTGCGACGGCCGCGAAGACCGACGGCGGTGGCTTCCCACGCCGCACTGAAGGATGTCTTAAAATCCCCCACCGTGTTTTTTCAGCACTATTCCTAATACGTTTGCAGCACGATACCACTGCTGTTGACAAATATATTACAGAAGAGTTGCTTGCAGAATTTTTTAATTTAACTATATAGGTAATACAGGTTGTTTTGTAATTCAATGTTTAACTTACAAATTGATGCTTAGTGGTAAGTTTACTTGGCGGTAGATTACAGTTGCAGCGGACTGATCAAATACTCCTTGGAGAAACGCCACAGATTCCTTATTGAGCGATGTCCAAACTCGTTACTTCCGCCCGTTCTGACATAAAATAACCTGAAGTTTTAGCCTAACATAAAATATTTAAGCCAAAGAAAAATTGTACTTTACCAAAAGCCTAATAATATATCCTAAATCCAGGTAAAAACATATTTCAAATTGACGTTTAGCACGGTTTCATTGAGGTGGGGGGAATGTAAGGTGGGAAGTCCTTATGTCTCCTGAAAGGAACTGTTCCTTTTTCATCATTGTTGCCCCGAAAGGCTTGGAAAATAGGGGAGGATTATTTTTCAAGTTTGCAACAATTTTTAACCGGCGATTTGCAGGAAGAATATTGTAGGAAGGGGAATAGTATACAAAACAGTTTGATAGCATTAAAAATAAACAATTACAAAACCAACTAGGCGCAAAATTACAAATAACTACAAAATACAAAAAAAAGAATTATATTGATTGAAACTGAAACACACACTCATTGAACACCGTGTTATTTTGAACTATAGGTTCACTATAACTTTGCTTAAATTTGACCAATCTGACGACTCCAATCAATCTGACAAATCTATGCTTTTATTGACTTACTTTGCAAATTATAAATTGACTATCAACTATTGACTTCAACTATTGACTATTGACTATAAATTGCTCACATCTAAACTCTTTGCTAGATCTTGTTCATAATGTTTCTATTTGACTTATTGTGAAGTGATTTGATCAATAAAGACTATTTCGTATTGTTTGTTATTAAAACGGCTCTTAAAATCTATAGACAAGAATTAAAATGGCGCTTATTACCAGACCATTGTTAGCTATAAATGCATGTCGATCTTCGCCCAGTTACTACTCTTGTGGTATTGATTCAATTCTTGAACTGCTTTACAATACTCCATTTAAAAATCACTGTTTGGATTTAGACCAAAACGAAACTAACTATTGCACTGATAATGATATTTTGTGGGTTCTAATTCAGGATTATTTGAAGGACAGATCTGTTTGCAATGATAATTCCCAAGTATCAGCTTTGAGAGACAATATTTGGACGTATTTTGTGTCTAATTATGCGACCGATTTTGCTCCTAAGGGTACCATGAATTGCTGCATTTCAAATTTCCCATTAGCATTCGAAAAAATTGGTGTGCTGAAATATGACTGCGGTGTCCAAAAAGAATTTACATGCGAAAATTGTCACAAAAAGTTGAATGACTTTACCTGCCCATTAGAATGTTTTAGTGGTGAAGGACCTTCAAAATCGACAAGCTTACAAACTGCTTTAGATTCCGCTTTGTTCTCAAAGATTCAGAACTGCTCATGTGGGTGCCGAGTAAAAGCAAACAATGTTACCACAGGAAAATTCTTGTTCATTAACTTGTCACTTGGTCCTAGCTCTGCTATGTCTTGGGATTGCTCTGAGTATATTACGGTGAAAGAGTTGTGCTATGAACTAAAAGGACTGATAAGGAATGTTGGGCATCATTTTATTACCATCTGCAAAAATGAAAATAATTATTTCAGCATATACGATAACTTGCAATCAAATGTATACTTCAAAAAAACACTCAATGAATGTCTGGACTTACACTGTAAGGAAAAGGGAAATATGCATGGCGTTTGTATGCTTTTGTTTGAAAAGTTGCCTGAACCAGCTAATAAACCAGATTCGATTTCTGCCCACATTAGTAAAAGTAAAAGGTCTAGAAATAATCCCAATGTAAAATTTGAACAAAGGGAACAAAATCAGTATTTTTGCGCTGACAAAACCGTTGAACAAGTGACTAGTACAGAAAAGTCTACAAATATGCATAACTTTCCTGAAATTCGCGGAAAAAGATCATATGCCGATACGGTTAAAATGCAAAAATCCGACAAAGTTTGCCAACCTTCTGAAATTGGAAAAAGATCATTTGCTGATACAGCTAAAATGCAAAAATCAATCAAAATGAGCAAACTTGCTGAAGTTAAGGTCAACATTATGAATGCTTCTGATACCAATGTCCAAAAAACATTCACTAATGTTGCTAAAACTAGAAAATCTAACAAACCACCTGAGATTTTTGATGCCGGTCTGAATGAAACTAATGCTGGAACAAAAAAAATGAGTAAAACTTGTCATTCCTTTTTGAGAGTGAACAAAACAGACATTTGTAATGACAAGAAAAAAAGCAAAGAGTGTGAAAATTTATTTGATTCATTTGACTACTATGAAGATAAAAAGGGCAAGAAGGATAGTAACACCAAATTTAAAATAACAAAAAACTGCAATGAGGAATTCAAAATGCCCGAATTAAACAAAAATGTCTTGAATTGTGAAAAAACAAAAGACACTGCTTTCAAAGAAAATCGCCGTGAACAAAACCGGTTAAGACAAGCACGTTGGCGAGAAAAAAATCGTGAAAAAGCCACAGAAAATGTTTGTAATTATCGATCTAATTTGCGTCAGAAAAATCCTGAAAAACTAAGTTTCCAAACTAGAAAAAATGTTGCAAAATTTAGACAAAAAAATTTTGAAAGATCCAAGGCTCAAACTAATAAAAATGTGATTAAATACAGATTTAAGAATCCTGAAAAAAGCAGAGTCCAATCTCGTAGAAGTATGGCTACTCATAGACTAAACTACCCAGAAAAAACTAAGGCTCAAAGTCGTAAAAATGTCGCTAATCTTCGAAAACAGAAACCTGAAAAAATGAAATACCAAAATTACAAAAACATTGCTAAGTTTCGGAATGCCCCAAAATCTGAAAGGAACATGCAACACTTCCGCTTTGATTTCAACAATTATTTAAATGCCATTCAAGTAAAAGCTGACAATATGTGCGTTATTTGTCACAAGCTATTATTTTCAAATGAAGTGCACTGGGTAACATCAGAAGATAAAATCGGCCATAAAAAACTGACCATTAAATTGCTAAAGGTTTGCTCCATATGTATGAAACACCTTGAAAAGGGAACAGAGTCGCCTTTTGCCTATAAGTTTTTAGACGCAGGTGAATTGCCTATTAGATTTACAGATTTAACGCTTATTGAAAAACGATTAGCATCCAAAATCCATCCATTCATGTCAATTGTACTACTTCCAGGAAATTGCCAATTTGGAGAAACTGGACATATAATCAATTTTCCAAATGATTTGCAAAGTATGGCTAATGAACTGAACCGCTCCATGTCACCTGACAATCTTATTTTTGTGCAAAGGTATAGCTCAAATCAAGCTCGTAAACTTAATCCAAACTATTTAGACTCATATGTTAGAGTAACTGAGTTAACTGCATTTCTTGAATATCTTAAACAGAGTAATATTCGTTATCAAAATGATGTTAATGTAGATTCAGCATTATCAGAACTTCATATGAAACTTAATTTTGAAGAAGAATATTTATTTGATGAACCATCGGAATGTTATCAGATTTATAATATTGAAGAGTCCATGGCTTTAAATCAAACTACAATTGTTCCAAATATTGATGTTAGAAAAAAGCTGACAGGTTATTCTGATGCTTCTAAAGTTCCAGTTGTATACTTAAATAGAAAACAATCAAAACCTGTTAGCATATTAAACCGCTATGAACCGTTTGAAGAGTTAGCATTTCCATGGCTTTTTCCCCTGGGTAAAAATGGTGTAAATGAGTATCGTGAAAACAAACTAACTGAACTAGCTTACTATGGTCATAGATTGCTTGATGCCAAAAGAACATTTTGCAAAGATCCACAGTATCTGTTCTTTGGCCTTTGTGTGACACAACAACGACTACTAAATAATGCTGTATCTATAGCTATGCGAATGCGCAAACAAAACATTGCAGATAAACCATTAACAGTTGGAGATTTTAATGAAGATGTTGATCCCCAATTAATTGAGAACAGTTATAAATTTATGAGTAATATTCGTGGTTCTCCAGCTTATTGGCGACAAGAAGCACATAAATTGATAAGTAGATGTCTTTGGCTTGGTGTACCAACATGGTTTATAAGCTTATCAGCTGCTGATTGCAATGAAAACTGGCCTGAACTTTTTGAAGCTATTGCTGACCCTGACATGAAAGATCCTCAAATACACAGATGGCAATTATTACGAGAAAATCCTGTTCTAGTTGCAAAACATTTTATGATAAGGTGGAAAGCATTCTTTAAACATATTCTTAATGGGAAAATGAAACCTCTTGGTGTAATCAAAGACCACTTTGTGAGAATTGAATTTCAAGAGCGTGGTTCTCCACATATACATGCTTTACTTTGGACTGAAAATGCTCCTAATCTTGACACTGAAGAAGGCAGAGAAAATGCTCCTGACTTTATTGATAAGTACATAAGTAGCCAAATGCCAAATAAAGATGATAAAGATGCTAGAAGCTTGATCAATTTGCAAACACACAAATGTTCAGTCAAATATTGTGGTTCAAAAAAATGCCGCCATGATTTCCCAAAACCACTATGTGAAAAAACAAGGCTTAAAACAAAAGAAGACCCTGGAAATAGTGCTAGATTTTATTTGACAAAACGTATGACAGAAGATGACCAATGGATAAATGCTTATAATCCAGTTATTTTAAAGACATGGAAAGCTAACCATGACATTCAATTAATTTGTTCCTTTAGAGGCCTTTGTAATTATGTCTGTTCTTATGTTTGTAAAGCCGAACCTTATGATCTTAAATTAGCTCTTCAACGATCTTTGGAAAAAATGAACCCTGATGCAACTGCAAGGCAAAAAATGATGAAAATCGGCAATACAGTTTACAGCCATCGAAAAATTTCTGCTCAAGAAAGTGCATTTTTGCTATGCAATATACCATTAGTTGATAGCACCAGAGAAGTACTATTCATAAATGCACGATACCCAAAAAACAGAGACAGAATAGTTAAGCCTTTAGCCATTAGAAACCAAATGAAAGATGATAGTGAAGATGTTTTTGTGACTGGAATGCTTGATTATTATACCGAACGGCCTGAAGGAGATCACTGGGATAACATGAATTTATGTGACTTTGCTATTAATCATAGGCTTATACCGCTTTCAAAAAAAAATTTAACAACTGTTGGCAAAATTAAAAAATTTGATAAAGCAATACAACCACGTAGAAAGCATGCTTGTCTTAGATTTCCACGACTTTCTCCAGATTTGCATGGTGACGAATATTACTACAGCAGATTATTATTATTTCATCCATGGCGTAAAGAACAGGATTTATTTGAAGGTTTTGACACTGCACATGAATGCTTTGAATCAAATATTGAAAACTTGAAAAAAACACATTTAGAAAAGCTAGAACAGAGTCAACTCATGATAGAAAAGACTTTAACTGCAATACGACAGATGGAACAAGAACAAAGTGATATTTCAGGTGTAAAAATAGCTCCTGCTACACTAGCAAGCCATTTTAAAGAAGCATTAAAGAACCCATTATTGACAAACACATATGACCTTTTACACCCCAGCCAGGAAGAACTTGATGCTGCTGAAACATATTTTGATGAATCAATTCAAAAAGAACAGTATAAAGTGAATGAAAATGCTTCATTAGAAAACAGTGAACTAGGTCTATACACAATGACAGATGAAGATTATTCTAAAATGAAAATCTAGCTAAGTGATGAACAGCTTGCAATCGTAATAGAAATAGACTCATACTATGACGAATTAGCAATGCATCCAGATTCAAAACCTCCAAAATTATTTATAACAGGCAATGCAGGTTGTGGAAAATCATTTTTAATTAGATTTTTAACTGAACATCTTATAAGAAAAAGGCAAAAACGATGCACTTTACTGACTGCTTACACTGGACTTGCTGCACGTAATATTGGTGGCCAAACTATACATTCTTCGCTTAGATTACCAGTTCAACACAGTATGCGTCAAGGTGGTAATTATGTATCATTATCACCAGGGGCCTGTTTCATAAAATACTGGTCTTCGTAAATTACAAGTTTATCAATAACTTTTTTTATTCTGAACCATTTGCGTTGAAATTTGAAATGAAAAAAGATTATATGCCATGTGCAAACTATTTAAAATTTCATGTACGTAGCTGTTGTGTGTTTAAAGTTTTTCCAGTTTTAAACTTTGGCCACTTGTAATTTTTTACAAGTTCTCAAAAGAAAAATTTACCCTAGTCGGAGTAGGGTAAATTTTTCTTTTGAGAACTTGTAAAAAATTACAAGTGGCCAAAGTTTAAAACTGGAATAACTTTAAACACACAACAGCTACGTACATGAAATTTTAAATAGTTTGCAAATGGCATATAATCTTTTTTCATTTCAAATTTCAACGCAAATGGTTCAGAATAAAAAAAGTTATTGATAAACTTGTAATTTACGAAGACCAGTATTTTATGAAACAGGCCCCAGAAGTTTTAGATACAATGCAAAAAGTTTATGCAGATATTGAAATTATGATAATTGATGAAGTTTCAATGGTTTCATTAGACTTGCTGCAAAATGTACATAAAAGACTCAATGAAATAAAATGCCCAGGAAACAAAGATGCGATTTTTGGCAATATGATCATACTAACATTTGGAGATTTTCATCAAATTAAACCAGTATATGCTAAATGGATTTTCGATAACACAGAAAACCAAGCTGGAGACTTTCATTTATGGAATGACCATTTTCAACCTAGATTTCTAACCCAAAATATTCGACAAAAAGATGATTCTGAATGGGCAGATATTTTAGCAAGAATAAGAATTGGCTCGCAAACTGACAAAGATATAGAAAAACTTAAAACTAGGGTGATGACTGAAAAAGATCTTTTAAGATTTTTAAATGATAAAAATGCTACAATGAAAGAGAAACTGCTTACAAATGCACTTCAAATATGCCCATTAAGAGATCAGTGCCAAAAAATTAATGAACAAAAATTATCTCAAATGCATAATGATCATAAGTACACTTTCAAAGCCCGTGATATCTGTCCACGTTACAAAGATCCAGATGTTGTCAAGGGACTAATTCCAGATAAAGTTAGTGACTGTCTTGGTTTGGAAACTGAATTAACATTGTGCCCAGGTGCTCGAGTAATGTTGCTTCGAAATATTAACACTGAAAATGGCTTGTTTAATGGTGCGATGGGAACTGTCCATAGCTTTGAATTTGCTGAAAACAATGAAGTAAAAGAAATAAATGTACTTTTTGATGACAATAGTGCAGGAACAGTTTTTGAAAACTCAAAAAATGATAATTCGCCTGTAGGAATTAAACCAACAACAGTGTTCTTTATTGGCAAACTTGGTGCAGAAATTCATAGAACCCAATTTCCACTGACTCTTTGTTGGGCAGCTACTTATCACAAAATACAAGGCCAAACATTAGACCGTGCAGTAATACATTGTGACGGAATATTTCAACCTCATATGGGATATGTAGCACTAAGCCGAGTAAAAAGATTGGACAACATTGCACTTATAAACTTTGATCCAAAAAAACTTACTGTAGCTAAAAAAGTGATTGCCAAGTATATTGAATATAACGCACCATGGAGTGATAACTACAAACAATGACTCTTATAGATATAAACACCTAGCTTTAACTATATTATTGTAATTAACGTTATTAAAGTTAAAATATCGTGATTTTAAATAAATAACAAGCAAAAAATAAAAAGATTGTACCCATAGGCCTTACTAGAAATGCCACTATTACTAGAAATATTTAATATTTATAATCATATTTGACTTTAAAATTCATTAACTACAGATTACCTTAAAATTACTATATCATAGCACATAATTAAACATAAAAGAACATTTGTAAATGTTTGACCACATGATATACATTACTACAACCGTTGCAGCAACATTACCATTGAGATATCAGAACGTTTTTAAACAGTCTATTTCCAGTCATTGAATATAATACAATATACTGGTCATATAAAAATTTTTTCTGTATTTCAAAAAAAACATAAGCAAAATACAGGTGTGATGGATATCCAGGCCAACCACTCAATTGCTTCCTGCTCATTGGAATTGTTGATGCAGTAATGGCTCAAAGTTCTACTCTTAGGAGGTGAGTTCACTTATTAGGTGTATTATCATTTTTTATTATACTTACAGTTAGTATAGGTTATTCAGCAGTAATTTCGATATTCTTAAAAGGGTGATGTTTTTAAAAACAGGAAATTCGCAGAAAAACAGACAACACATTGGTTATGTATGAAAACTAGGTCAAAATGGTGCAAAGGCAAAAAGCTAATAGCATTTTATGTTATTTTAAGTTTTTGTCGCAAAAATTCTTTTGGGGTAAACCTTAACTCCTGGTACCCCCAATTTTAGAGGGGATGTCATCGTGTCCAGAGTACCCACAAATTCTAGGCGGGAGAGTATAACGTACTATATATATATAACCCCCAACTCCCTTCCAAGTCTTCAGAGTACAAGTCTTCAGAACTGTACACTGTCCCCTCTCACCGGGGTTTTATTGGGAGGGGGCAATTCCAAAACGGGGGGCACCATAGGTGTTTTTGATCAGGTCCCCTAGGGGGGTCACTCCCAGGTGGAAGGCCAAAATTTTTCAAGGGGGGGGGGGTCCGGAACCAGTGGCGTGCCCAGGATTTCATTTCGGGGGGGTGGCGGTCTGCCAAGTAAGAATATTTTCTGATATCGCATGCAAGTTCCTTTACAACTAAAAATTTAGATTTGGCAACAATAATTTAATGGACTTCTTCATGTATAAGAAAAAACAAGAAGACAGATTCTCACACAGGTATCTAAAATATTTTGCTAATTCATTTTTAACAGTCTCATTCCTAATTGGTTGCTTTCAAGCCTTTTGAATTTTAAGTAAGCCTTTATCATCATCTGCCAGGGTGAGGGTACCTATACCTATCAACTGGGTCTCAGTACCCAATCTTGTCTGTAAAAATGGAAGCTATTATCGCAGAAATAAACCATAAACATCACAAAAATCAAATTTTAATTAAACTGACATGACATATAGGCACTGTACGTTGGCTCCACCTATGAAATCGGTAGCTGAATTGGCAGAGCCTGGGCGTACAGTGGCATATACGTCATTTCAAGCACCACTCGAGTTTTACATATACACCATTTCGAGTTTTTTGTCTAAACTATTATCCAAGGCATTATGTTAACCTGAAGTGTGCTTTATGCAATTTCAGGGGTTTTTGACAATTTATTATATAGACATTTTGGCAGAATTTCAGGCAATTTCCTCAAGGTATGTCTTTGACAGTTTTGCCTTGAGGGAATTGCTTGAAATTCTGCCAATGAAGAGTTATTCCTTTTAGTGATTATTGTGGTTCCAATAGTTTCAAGTGTGTGAGGAAATTCTAGTACCTGCACTCCCAGGAATTCCAAGAGCTGCACACCAACCCCAGAAACTTGGATGCCAAACAAAGGGCAAAGGACCAAAAATATATAGCAGCCAGAATATAAAGATATTTTTTGATATATTGTTGATAATAGCAAGCATAATTGAGAATATGACGCATATATGAAATCGTATTCTACACATGCGTGGTACAGATAGGTGGTACGAATTTTTACCGCTGCTCAATATGACAGTATTCTATAATTTGTGTGTTCGAGATCTCACATTAAAATAAATGAAATAGAAATCGTACCTTCATAACACATATAATCGTATTTTGTATAAAGTGTCATAATCTTCTTTTTATATATTCTTGATAGTAGTAAATAAGAAAATAAGAACTGATGACATTGTGTGAATGAAGGACGATGACATTGTGTCAATCTGAAAATATTTTATAAGATGTTTTGCATTCAGATAGTGTAATTTAACATGTCACAATATTTCTTATTTACTATTATTATGTTTTTTACGAATCTTTTGTGATTTTTTTACAACAAAAACTGTCTGATCACGAATCAAACAATTAAAATAATAATCAGTTGTGTTAACTGATTAAAAATTTGCAGAGGTGATATCTGTGTTCTGCAAAATGGGCTTTATACGTAAAAGAAAGCATTTTTTATATATTGTCATAGTAACCGCAACTGGTAGAATTTTATTTAGTATTTGCAGCACATGTATAACAGAAACAACCACAAAATATAAAGCAACCCCCCCCCCCCGACATTACCTATAACTTTAAAACTTTCCAGATAACATCAGACAAACAGAGCCACCATATTTTTATTGTTTTATTATCATGTAATATTAGAAATTTTCTATAAGAAATGCCAATATTTATTAGACAAAACAAAATAGATAAATTTTGTGGCTGTTATATTTAAAATGTATATCCGTTTACTTCAGCGTTTTGTTTTAAATTTTCAGGTTATGTTATAAATAAATTTGTAAAATCAGACTGTGACGGCACATTTACTGTGAACATTTACTACAAATTAAAAATTAATACGATCAACCAAAGGTAAAAACTGCCAGGCTTACCAAATTGTAGCCTCATGGGACAATTGACAAAGCAAAAATATAATATATAATAAATGTTGTTAAGAAGCTGAGCTAATTCAGATAATCTAGGTCTAATTTAGCGGCCGCCGGTCACAAGATAAAACTTGAACTAGTTTATAAGTAAATAATTGAAAATCTTATCTTTTCAGCTAAATTTTGATAGAATTTATATTAACAAAAAATTATTTTATTAATTAATGAATTTTTGCATTAATGCAAAAATTTGGGTAAAATCAAACGACTTGGATTTGTTTTGTGCTCTGTTAGTGTTAGTATGTTACAATTTTGTAAAACAGAGAATATTCTTGCAAAAAAGGTCGAATTTAAAATTTTAAATCAATACTAATTTATTTGGAGAACATTTTAAATATTTAAAATTAAAAAAAACTTAAATTCGAAATTAAAAATTCCCCTTAACTGGATTTGAAACCGGGGTGTATTCATTGTTCCTAACCACCTGACCATTCACCCATTGTTGTTACCGCTTTAGGTTTATAAACATTGTAAAATGTTAACCGTATATATATAATAGGATTTTTTAAGCTACAAAGCTGCTTCACTAAGCTAGTTTCCAAAAATAAAAACTGTTTCGTCGAAAAAAAATTTTTTTATCGAAAGTTTTAAGATTCAAGATTCAAGATTCAAGATTTTATTTTTTTTAGTTTTAATATAAAAATAAATGAAATCATTCTAAAAACTAAATTTATAAATATTTTGAACATAATTGTTTGTTATTGGGTTACGTTAGTGATTTTTGCCATATCGTAGCTCCGAAGCGCCCCAGAAGCAGACTTTCAGTTTCAAAACTCCGTTCTATTTTGTGTTAATTCAAAACATAACAGAAAAGCATACCGACTATCATCAATATAATTTGTTTACCAGAGTAGTAGTAAGCAGGCCGGATCGAAGTTTTTAGTTCTCTGAACCGGCAAACCAACTTTTTTTATTAAAACAATAATATAAAAAGATCGAATATGGAAGCTGCTGTTTGGGCCAGGCCGAACAGAAGAATTGCGGTTTGGGTCGTCTAAA
Source organism: Microlaimidae sp. YZB2_3 (assembly GCA_030248175.1). Classification (NCBI taxonomy): domain Eukaryota; kingdom Metazoa; phylum Nematoda; class Chromadorea; order Desmodorida; family Microlaimidae; species Microlaimidae sp. YZB2_3. The sequence continues at coordinate 43,960 of JASAMX010028412.1, forward strand.
TCTCGGCCCACTTACAATTCTGTAATATCAACTATATTTTTTTAAACTAAAATAAATAATTTAAAGAAAAAAAATGATAAAAACATGTCAAATTTTTTAATCATAGAAAAGTTTCAGTTTATTCAATTACAGGGGCGAAAGTCCTCAGCTCAAAAATCTCTCTTGCTTTAAATAGTACGAGCTCCAGAGCTAGTACTTTAGCCGTAGGAAAATCTCTGTCAAAGTACTATATGTAGATTGCATTTGAGTACATTCCTATTGTAGAAGTACAAAAGCTAAGCATATAAAAACACGCTAATAATATGACAATGAACGTAGCTTTACAAAAACTTGCGTCTGAACGTAAAATAAAATTATTTATTTATTAATATCAAAAAAATAACAGTACTCCGGAGAAATCTGATTCGATTGGCATATATTCTATCAAAATTTCTTATTTATTTTTACAATTTTATTTAATTTAGAAAAAAACTGATTTACGAAATTTTTTTGACAAAATCTTGTTTGGCCTTACTCTTTATGTTTTCAATTAGCGGAAAAATTTGGAGACACTCCGGAGTCATAGCTTCGGGTCGGGAAACATTACTAATTTTAAACGCTTTTGTTGTGATTTTTTCATTATAGTTTAACGTGCACCGATAAAATACCATTGCTAACAATTAACAGTTTAGCGTACGTGTCATTTATGTCTGCTGTCACAGTTAAAATCAATCACTACAAAAAATCATACTAGGCAGTAATAAGTACATAACCTTATTAATTTTCGAGATTTTAGGAAAATTATGATTGCTGAATTACTTTTGAATAAGATTATTTCTGAACGCCCTCGAAACATAAAACCCAGTTTGCAAAGCTATATTGAGTGAGTATTTAATCAAAATTATCAAAGCTAAATTTATCTATAAAAATATATTGAAGATTTTTGGTGCGCTCTCAAACATTGTACAGGAAGGGTTAACTAAAAAAAAACACACAAAAACGTTTAGCTTTAACACATTTAAATTTTTATATTGTGATTTATTTATAGCATATAATTTTTATTTCAAAAGATCCACATGATGGGTAACCTTTTTTTGGAAAAAGGAAGGGCGGGCGTAGATAATCTTGTAGAGAAGAAAACGTTTAACTTTAAAGTACTTAATTCTAACAGTCTATGAACTGCTATTCAACAAAATAAAATGTGTATTAATATATATTTTTAGTGTCAAACACTGTTTAGCTTGTTTTTTTGTTATTCAATTCGGCACTAGTATACGTTTAATTTAGTACATTGGCCCGGAGTCAAATTGTATTTTTTGTTACTTTAGATATTTTTTCAAGGCTCATTTTTTAATTAAGTAAATCTGACTATCGCACGTTATTTTATTACATTATTAATAACATCGGTTTAAAAAATACAGCAGGAAAAACCAGTGATTTTGCCACAAACGTATTTTTAGATAAAAATATAATCGGTTGCTGCTTTGTTAACTAAAAAGATAAAAAGCTGCCAAAATAAAAGGCAAATAATTTAATAAAAAAGTGATTATTAACATTTTGGGATTTTTCATCTATAAACCGCTGCAAATCCGCCGATGGTAATGCGCGCCAGTGCTGCACTGTGTTAAACTCCACGTCTTTCATCGTCCGGATGCGAAGTTTAACACAATGCAGCACTGGCGCCTTCTGCGGATTTGCAGAGGAAAAAATCCCAAAGGGTTAAGACAGCTGAATAACTGTCTAATGAGTTTCTTATTATTTATTATATCCGTAGACATATTATCGTTAGATTAATAGTATGAAACAAATGGATTTTTTTAAAACTTACCCATTTTTTATTATTATTAACGCACCATTGGGGTACTATTTATGTTTGTTTATCTTCGTTGTTGTTTGTTTTTTTTCTTCATTTTTCTTGCTATTTAGTTGCTATAAAGCGCTTTTTTACTTTGGTTAAATGTTGCATGTTATCGTTCATACTTTTTTCTTTTGTTTTTTTTGTGCTGCATGCAAAGCTGTCAAAAAGGTCAAATTATTATTTTAGCTGTTTATGGATGTTGGATGCTATATTGCTGTAGGTAGCTTTTATATATTTTGAAAGTTTTTTTATACATCTAAAACTAGAAGGAAAAATGAAAGAAACGATGAAAGAAACTTATGGTTGAATTCTGGCTTGTGGTTGAATTCTGGTTGAATTTTGAATCTGGCTGACCACGAAAATTAAAATGCAGATGAACGGACCATTTAAAATTGTGCGGTTATGACGTTTAAAAAAACAAATAAGAGCGCAAATTTTTATTTAATTCCACCTTTTTAGGAAATATACAAAAATTAACCAATTTTAGCCCTTAAAAAATTTGCAATTGAATTTCAAATTATAAGTATAATTTGATAAATAATTATTAAAATAAGGGTTTTGATTAGTTATGTTCCTCGGAGCTTCTAGCTCCGGAGCTCCAGAGCGGAGCTCCGCTTTTAGGAGCTCCGGAGCAACCCCCAGAGCTCCGCCCTATTTTTATACTAATTTCGTCAATAATTAAAAAGTGATGTCGTTAATTATTTTGTCAAAATTTTTTTGTAAGCTAATTTTTTTCCAAAACTTATTTAAAACAATAAAAATGGTTCTACAAATACAGATAGAGTCGTTTAAAGTATACTTTAAGCTTAAATAAGTTTCAAATTACTCATTTAAGGGGCGATGTTCCGGAGTTCCCTCCGCTTTAAATGGTCGGAGCTCCGGAGCATGATATTGGAGGGTAGAAACATCACTAGTTTTGATTTTTATTAAATCGCTTTCTTTGTAAATTTGAATGGTTTTATTGTTAAAGTCGATTTAATATGCTGAAATTATCGAGGCCAGCTGATTTTATTTGCCTGTAATTTCGTTTATGAAAGTGTTGGTTTATGGAAGTTATAGCATTACGTAGGTAGAAGGCTTTGATATTATAAATGGATATACCTTTTGTTTCTTAAAAAATTGACGCTTGAGTTTTTATAGACATTTTTAAGCAATTAAGTTGTTTTAAACCAACATTTTTTCCTTTGAGAATATTATATATTAGTAATGTTCCCCGGAGCTTCGAGCTTCAGAACTTCGGAGCAACCCCCGGATCCCCCGGGCTCCAAAGCTCCGCACTATTTGTTCACTAAATTTATAAATAATTAAAGTGTGATGTCACAGATTATTTTGTCAAAATTTTTTTGTAATTTAAATTTTTTAAAAACTTATTTACAACGTTAGAAATAGTTTTAAAAATGCAAATAAAGTAACTTTAATATTAGTTTAAGCTTAAATTAGCTTAAAATCGTTCATTTACGGGGCGGAGCTCCGGAGCTCTCTCCGCTTTAAATGGCCGGAGCCATTTAAAGATTGGAAGGTAGTAACAATCAGATTGGAAGGTAGGAACATCGCTATTATATATGTAGTGTTTTTTTGTTTGGTAATGTGCACGCTTGCTTTGAAAAATCAATTGATAATGCTAATGCAACCGATTTAATAGTTTTATTTTAACTTAATGTTAACCGTTGTTAAATCTTTAAAGAATAAGGCCCAGTTTAACTGATCGGAAATAAAAATCACAACCGCAATTTACTAAAGCTATTCAATGTTGCAATTACTTTGTTTATTTTTGATTAGTTGATTTTTTAAATAGGATAAATAGTAGACTATATAAAAGAAAATAAATTTTAAATTTTTTCATTATTCAAGCTATTACTTTATTTATTAAACCATTACTTTACTTTTCACCAAAAAGATGCATTGTGAATTTTACTTGTACATTGTGAATTTTGAACTAAAAAACTTAAAAAATATTAACTTACTTAACCCGGTTTGGGATTTTCTAACATATGTGTTTAGGTTGATTTTTTTTAAATTTTAACCCTTGTTGTTAAGATCTGGTAACATATTTAGATTAAAAAAGCATTTCAGTCAAACTGTTATTTCTCTCAAAACAAACTACTTCTTTAGATCAGGCTAAAATTTGACTATGTTGTAGTTTTGGGGCTAAAAATCACAAATAGCGAGCTTAAGATAGATAAGTCTAGTATTAAACATGCTTATAAAAAATATCGTCAAACGAAAGAAAACTTTAAAAAACTAAAACTATGATGGGTGTTTCTTGTATAGAATGAAACGCCTGAAAGCGAAGAAGAATGAGAAGAACTGCAAACTACACGCGTGTGTTCGGTAAAACGGATTAAAAAACTTTTTTGGATTCTGTCAACATAAAAACAATCGCAAATATCACACTGTAAAAGATAGTAACATTGTTACTGGCTAAATTCTGAGAGAATACGCGGGGTATATTTTTGTAAAACAGCTGAGAAAGTTAAGATTTTAACGTGAGATAAAACAATGAAACCCGCGTTGTTGAGTATGCGTTTTTTAGTATAAAAGTTTTTGCCAAAAAACGGCAAAACGATAGACGGTAAATCATTTTTAGAAGGTGGAGGTAAAGCACAATTCGATTTAAGACGCGTTATATAGAATTTTTTCTACTTTGGTCACGATAGTTTTGCTAGTTTATTTATTGAAATAATTTTTATAATAAAATGCCACTAAACTAAAATTTTGAAGTACCTAATTAAATAAGTAAAGCATGATATAAGGAATAATACTGAAAGAACAAACAGAAAAATTACTGAAAATAACGTTATTTAAGAAAAAATAGTTTGCAACTACAGTTTATGGGATTAAATACAACACTTTAATAGTGACAACGTATAAATATACACTTAATAACACCAATATAACTCAAAATATGTTTTTAAAAGTGTTTGTTAGTCAAATTTATCATTTTAAAAGTTTTTTAAGATTTCGCCGACGGTCCATTCAAAAGAGTCCTTGAGTAGTCAGATTTGATGGTGTTTTCGGAACAATGGCTGGAAATTTGCTTATACTGGTAGGTTAGGACTTAGTCTCCAGCC
>JASAMX010028413.1:0-16400 GCA_030248175.1 Microlaimidae sp. YZB2_3
AATCCAGTTGAGTTTTTTCGTATTGGAAAAGCTGGTGACCGGCCCATGCTGCTGTATAAAAATAAGAGGTATTAATAAGTACATCAGAAATAGAGCTGTACCTTCAGGAGGACGACTAAGGGGGGTCACTAACTAAGTTTATGTAAGGTCGTCACTGAATAAGGAATAGCGAGTGGGTCAAAAGGAGTTGCTTAGCAAACTTCGGGAGCTTAAAGAGCAGAACAAAACAGTTTCACTTCGTTATTATGCTGATGGTGATCCTTTTTTGTTCGACATGACTCTCAAGGCTTCCCTAAAGGTTTTAAAATAGGATATTATGCAACCTGATCGCCATAAATTAAAAATATAGCAAGTATAAATATTTTGTGTATGAATGCAAGAAGCCTTGCTAACTCTCTAGATGAGCTTGATGTTCTGATTTCAGGAGAAAGTCTTATTTATGACGTTATTGATATTTGCTTTATTTGTGAAACGTGGCTCACTGAAACAACTTCAAATACAATGATTATCAAAAACAGAGAATTTAATGCTTATCAAAAGGATTGACAGAAGCGGCCAGGAGTTGGTGTAATTCTATTAATTAAAAATTTTTTTAGCGTAGTTGAAGTTGAAATTGAAAAAAAAAGTATGAGGCAATAGAACTAGTAGCGGTTGACATTTTTCTACAGAATTCCTTTAAACGGAGATTCATTGGTATTTATAGAGAACCTAGTACTTGCAAATAAAAAGAAAATTTTATATTTGATCTAATTAGGAATTTAACAGAAAACTTTGTAGGAACCATTGTTTTAACTAGAGATTTCAATCTGCCAGGGGTAGATTGGTCTTTAGTTAAAACAATTTCAAACACACAGAATGAAAATAATTGGTTTGAGTTTTTTATTTAACTAGGTATGTATCTGCTTGTTTCACAACCAACTCGTAAGAATACCTATCTGGATTTTTTGTTCACAAATGATAGAGAATTTTTTAATAATGTCTTTGTTGCGCCCAGTTTCTCACAATCAGACCATGAGACTATTTTATCTTAAATTAATCTTAAAATATTAGACAGTTCTAAGAATAAGATTCAAAATTATATACCTGATTTTTTAAAAGCAGATTATGATATGCTAAGTTTGTACTTATAAACAATCAACTGGAAGATTTTATTTGAGGAATGTGGCACAGTAGAAATTGCTTGGCAAAAATTCAAGGATATATTGTTGTTAGGAATTAATAGACATGTCCTGGAAAAAATTATTTACAAATAAGAAAAAATTATACAATACATATAAAAAAAACTGCAAAATCAAAAGGAAAAACTTTAGCATAAGCTCAATATTGATGAAAAATCAAGATCAGAAAACAAAAAAATTTGCAAAGTATTCAAAAATAAAGTTAGAGAATTTAACACTGGGATTTTGCCAGGGCCTTTCACACCGTGTTACATCAGAAATTATTATATAAGCTAGAAAAATATGGTGTTTCTGGTAAATCTATATAATAAATAGACGTAATGTCTGTGTGTGTGTGTGTTTGTCTTTCTGTCTGTCTGTTCCCTAACTCCTCCCTAACCACCCAACGGATTAAGGTGAATGAGGTATGGTTGGAAAGCTTATACCCCAGGGAATGTCGTAAGGGGGTTGAAATTTTGAAACAAGTTACATGGACATCTTTATACTGGACAACGCGTTTTCACCAAAGGGATGGATTTTGGAACTTAAAAAATTAAAACTTAAAAAGTTAAAAACCCTATGGATTTTGGAACTTAAAAAATTTTTTGTCCAGGAATTGGCTTAAACTTATTAGTAAGAGTAATTAGCCAATGTAAAGCCAGAATATCATGTTTTTTAGAAAAAATAATCATGGACATATTTATACTGGACAACGTTTTTTTCACTAAATAAGGGAGTTACCGTGCTCCTCAGCTACAAATCGGATTGGACTAAATGAGATATCATTGCAAAGCTTACTGTCCGGGGAATGTAATAAAAGGTAAAAATTTAGAAACAATTTGCATGGACATCTTTAGCTTGGACAAACATTTTTACAAAACGGGGAAACCTATGGATTTTGAAAATCGAAAATTTTTTGTCTTTGGATTGGCTCGAATTTATTGATAAGAGTAATTAGCCAATGTTAAACCAAAATGTCATATTTTTGGTAAGATTAACATGGACATCTGAATGCTGGACAACGTTTTTCACTAAAAAGGAGAACGACCTTCCTCCTCAACCAGCAAAAAAATTGGGTTAAATGAGATATCGTTGCAAAGCTTACAGACAAGGAAATGTCATAAAGGGGCTCAAATAAAAAAATCGCATGGACATTTTTTGGTTGAACAAGACATTTTCACAAAAACAGGGCCCTATGGACTTTGAAAGTTGAAAAAAATTTTATCTTCGAATTGTTTAAACTTATTGGTAAGAGTAATTTGCCAATTTAAAGCCAGATTATCATGTTTTTCGAAAAATGAACATGGACATCTTTATGCTGGACAACGTTTTTTCACTAAAAGAGGCAACAAACTTTCTCCTTAACCACGAAAAGGATTCGGCTAAATGAAATATCATTGCAAAGCTTAAGTTTCAAGGAATGCCATAAAAGGGTTGAATGTTTCAGAAAATAAATAACAAGGACATTTTTATGCTGGACAACGCATTTTGACTAAAAAGGGGGCCCTTCTTCCCAACCACAAATGGATTGGGCTAATTGAGGTATCATTGCAAAGCTTACAGTCTGGAGAATGTCATAAATGGGTAAAATTTAAAAAAAATAACATGGACATTTTTATATTGGACAACATATTTTTACCAAAAATGGAAGAACCTTCTTCCTCAACCACAGAAAAAAATAGGATAAATGAGATATTATGGGAAACCTTATAGTTTCAAATCATTTATGTTACTTTTAAAAAATGCTTTACAAATAGAGCAAATCAATCATGTTAGTTTAAAGAATGCCTTACAAATAGAGGAGGAGTTATAGTACTTACAAGGAGTATGTTTTGATCAGTAAAGCAAAACGTGGTAAAGAAACTAAAATCAAAACTGGGTACAAGTAATGAAAATATTTCACAATAACAAAATCTCTTCATATTAAAATATTTTTAATTAAATATGTTGGTACCTAATTGGCGAAATTTAACCGTAAAAGTTAAGAATACTAGTCTTCAATGTTATTTTAAAGAAGAACTTTTACTCGAATTTCATTTATACACCACTATTCAACATTTTTTAGTTTAAACATATAAAAAGGGTTAAAAAGCACCTATATTTTATTGTCCTAGCATTTTATTGTCAATTTTTGTAAATTAAAAAAAAAACACTCTTTTTAAGTTGTAAAAAGTAAAATATTATATTGCGAGTACATGAGACTACTCGCTTTCTAGCTGTTTCAAGTTGATTGTTTTAATGATTTTAATCAAATTATTTAATTTTAGCCAAAAATTAACGTCACGTAAACTTTTTCAATGTAATTATTTTCGTGATTTTGCACTACTTTTTATAATTTTTCGAGATTTATCAAAAACATAATATAACCCAAGAAAATTTTTGATTATACACTAGGTTTTTGAATAAAGTTATGCAAGAAAAAATGCAACATTTCAAACGTACGCGACTTTCTGTGCATATACCACTGATTTCTTGCGAAGAGATTTTTTGCAGTCAATACTTGTTTTTTTGTGCGGCGCATTTACTTGCAAAAGTGGAAGAAAATTTGCAATATGCACTGCAAAACGCTAACACTGTTAAAAATTGGTGCACCCAAAAATAGCAGAGAATAGAGGGTTTTCAGTATTAAACTTGCACAAGTAGTTTCAAGCAAAATATTTTATTTAAAAATTAGTATTATTTTTATTCAGCATTATGCGAAAACTTTTTTTCAAATTAAATATAAACAGTTCATTATTAACTTTTTGTTTTAAAAATTTACGTTTGGTGTCTTTTGGGTGGATACAAAATATTGGATTTAAAAAACTGGACTGACTCCGAAGGTTTTTTTTTAAAATTTTATGAATACTGTAGTGTAGATTTAAACTTAAAAATTAAAAATAAACTTAAAAATTCTAAAATAAAGACTAGACATCAGCTTGAATTTTTTTAACGTAACAAAATTTAAAAACAATTTCAAATATGCATCTAAAAATAAACGCAAAAATATATAATTCAAGTAAATATGTCCAGTTGTACAATAAAACATTCTAATCAATCACACATGATCGAATTTAAATAATCGAATTTAATCATCATTTTCTGCTAATTTTTTGCACAAAGCGATTTAGTAAAATAGTCTTAGAAAAAAAGAGTTTTTCGGTGTACGAAATATCGCTGTGCGAGAAAAGTTTTTTGAGTGCACAGAAAATAGCTTGCTCGTGAAAAATCACAAGTGCAACATTTCTTGTAAAATTTAGGTAAAAAACTCCCTGTCTAGCCGAAAATCTTCTTGTTTTATATATTTTTGATATAAGCAATGATATTAAAATAACTCCGATATATGCAAAATTTGTGATTATTGAGGCAAATAAAACCTAGCTGACCTCGATTATTTGCAGTATTGAATCGACTATATTTAACATTAAATTCATTGAAAACTTTCAGTTAAAACGGTTTTGTATTTAATATTAAATACCATATTTTAACAATTATTTAACAAATTACACAATTTGGAACAAAAATATAATTTTTTAAAGCGTGAAAGTTGACTAATTTATGTGTATTTTTTGAAAACTGTCAAACTCTTATTTTGTAAATGAAATCTTCAAACGGCTTTTAATACTCAAGAAATCTTTAAATTTTTAAAATGAAGTTTCGTGATTAAAATAAGGAATCTTAATAAAATAAAGAGGCTTTAGAAAATCTTAATATAGCATAATAAACAATAAATATCCTAATATTAAAAAATTAAATTAGCTTTGTAGATAAAATCTTGTATAATATTTCACTGTCAAAAATGTTTAGAAGCGCTTTAAAATTTGCATTTTTAGGGGTCCTTACCCCGGTTTGCCACGGCTCATTTGACAGCTAAATTGCCGGGGCCGGGGCCGGGGTGGAAAAAAAGTGCCGGGGCAAGCCGGGGCCGGGGCCCCGGTCGATCCCTGCGTACGGATGACACGGGCTACTTGTTTTTAAAATGGATAAAAGAATTTTTAGTTGGGCGGGATATTAAAGTTGTAATTAATAACTCAGTATCCAAAGCATTTCCTGTGAAAAGTTCAGTTCCTCAGAGTTTTAGTTTGTGCCCATTTGTATTTCTTATTTTATATAAACGATATTGTTGATTGTGTAAAGAACTTATAAATTAGACTTTTTGCAGATGATATAAAGTTTTTTGCCAAATCTTTATCTAAAGACTAGCACATTCAAACCTTAAGACTTCAAGAAGATTTAGATAATACAGCTGGTCAAAAGACTGGCAATTGCAATTATCAGATCATAAATGTGAAGTTCTTCATATTCGGAATCATAGCAAAGAGTTAATTTGTAAATATAAACTTGGTAATAATTTACCTGCAACTAAAGAATTGGTGCGTGACCTAGGTGTTTATATATCTCATGATATGAAATTCCCTTAACACTGTGAAATCACACCAAAAAAAGCAATGAGGGTGACATCACTAGTTTTTAGAACATTCATTTCAAACTCTAGAAATAATCTTCTCAGAGCGTATTAGTCCTATGTTAGACCAATTCTGGAGTACGCTAGTGCAATTTGGAACCCTTATTTACAAAAAAGACATAAACATTTTGAATAAAGTGCAACAAAATTTCACTAGGAGGTTGTTTTATAAATGCAACTTTTATCTGTTGGTTATGAACAAAGGCTGGATTACCAAGGTTCAGAAAGATTAAAAGACCAAGGAGACAAAACTGATTTATATGAGTGCTCTAAAATTATACATAGCTTAAACAATTTGCAAGCCAATGATTTTCTTAAGTTTAACCTGCAGTTCACCCGTGGTCATCCCTTTAAATTGGCCATTGAAGACAGCCGAATTAATGCAAGGAAATTTTCTTTTGCAAATAGAGTGGTTACACCTAGGAACAATCTACTCCCATCTCAAATAACTGTCGTTTCTTTGGATGAATTCATGAAAAGTCTTAAAACTGACTTAAATAAGTGCTCATTTTGAGTCTTTAAAGTCATTTCAGATATCTATGTTGATATTTTGTTAGAATTATAGTTTATGTTGGCGGCGATTAAGTCGCAAATTTACTATCGTTAATAAAAAAAGAAAAGAAAAGAAAAATGAATTGATCATACAGTAGAATTAAACTATGCATAGATTATGCACAGTGAAATATTAGTTCTGTTATCTGATCATTGATAAGAAATAATAATAAAAAATAATAGCCGTGAAATACTTCCTGCCGTCTATTTTAACGGCACAAAGTGTAAAGTGAATCATTTCAAATTGGTTCCGGCCAGTGGTGTCCACGCTCAGAAGAGAGCATTGGTACTGTAAGGACTCGCGAAATCGCCAACTCGTTTCTGAATTTTACAACCTTAAGTAAAGTTGAAAGCGTGTCCATACATGATTTCTTCTACCATTACGCTGATTAGTCGATTTAGAAGACGAAAACCACATCTGAGCGATTATTGGAGTATGCAAAAAACCTAGAGTGGCAGCTACAACGATTTTACCTATAGTATACCGTCATTTTTATTACTATGAAAGTTCTCGGCCTCTGATATTAAAAATAATAATTTTAATAGCAAACAAAAAATGTTAGGTTTTAAGCCGATTTACTAATTGTTTATTAATTTTATGCCTCACAATACACCTTAGAATTCGTCACCCATAATTTCACCACATTATTTCTTGCTTATGTAGGTCTTCTGTTTTAAAAGTTTTAAGGAAGTGTTCAACGCTATGCTCAAGGGCACTAAAATTTTTAGGACCGTCACCAAAAACCCCAAAATCTTTCTGGGTCTAAAATATTGAAGTTGTGTACCCCCATATAAAAATTTGCCAAAATCATGAAATTGACCCTTTTTAACCCAAACTTCTCATAGTATTGGACCCAGGTATATCGGTTATTACCTCAACTCAACACCCTATATATTTCTCACTTAAGGAAAGTATGATATATCAGAACAAAAATTTTCCACCGCAAGGATTCATATTGTCAAAACCAAGAAATATGGCTGAAAAAAATTCGCCGCTAAATATGGAGGCTTTTGGAAAAAAAATTTAACCTTAAAAAAATTTTGAAAAAAACTTTTTTCCAGATGCAACTCAAAATTAAAAGACTAAAGATAAATTCTAACGGGTGAAAATAGATGAGTGGTAAAGTAACCACTCGTTCTTTGAGAAAATATCACGTGCAGAGAAACACATGACGCAACTAAATAATTATCGGTTACATAACCGCTGAAAAGTTTTTTTTCAATTTTTTTTCGCTCCCAAGTTTATTGTTTATTTCTTCCTGGCTACGAGGGGACGTCGTTATTTTCAGCCTGGAAGACTTTAGCTTTGTGTATTTATTCCTGCGCATTCAAAGTATATAAAAGCTTTATTTCACAAAAAAATTTTTAGAAGTTTTCCACTTTCTTTAAAAAAAAACACAGAATAGCAAAGTACATCACCTTCAGAGATATTCTTACTGTCCAATATTAGGCTATGGAGTTCCGTTCCTAAAATAAGTTACATGTAAAGCTCATTTAGAAGCTTGCAGTATGTTTTCAATTACTTTATACGGTTAAATTAGCAAAATATTATTTCATTCGCCACTAAAAAAAACAGCAAAAATTAGCATTTTTTTATTTTTGTGAAAGTATAAAAACCATCACACCGCCTCAAAAATGCAAAAAATTGCTTATTTATCTGTTTTATTATTGACAAAAAATTATTACACCGCGATGACTATTACAGTTATCAAATTATTTAAAATATAGCAAAAAAATAACTTAAACAAATAAAAATTCATTTAAGTTATTTTTTGCTAAATTTTAATTTATTGATTTACCAGTTTAATAATATTTTATCACTACACATAAAAATATTGTGATATCATCACAAGGTTTCAATTTTTATGAATCGGTTATATTTTCAAATTTGTATAAACAGAAACAAACAGTGTGCCAAACAAACAAACTTAAAGAAGATTTTGAAGCAGATGTATTTAGTATTGAGCAGAGTCTTATTTTATGTTTTAGGATTTCGTGGAAGACAAATTACTTTTTCGGATGGAAGTGAATTACATCTCAGCGGTAGCTGGTATTTTTATCCATCAGATGCTTTAATAGAGGTAACAAATAAACCAAAAGCGCAAATTAGTAGTAGTTTAAAACTTCTAAAGACTATGTATGACAGAAAGTTACAGGTGAAGTAAAGACTCAAGCTTTTTGTCTTTGATTTTGAGGATTTTTTTAAAAACCTTACTACTGCCTCCAATAATAGCCCACAAAATATTTTTCGTCAATATATATGCAGCGGTTCGGAAGATAATGGTCTTTTGAAATAAAGTTTTTTAATGATTTTGTACCTGAACTATTGCTCAATGGGTATAAAAATTCAAGTTACAAAAGATGCCTTAAAAAAGCGGCAACTTTCTATTTTCATTTAATACTTTGATTGTTAAGATTTATGCAGTACTTGTTGAAATATTGTTTTTTCCGTATAAAAACCTGCGATTTTTCGCCTAAAACACCAAGTGTAGGAATTGATTTGTTGCGCAAACTAAGGCATGTTTTATCGATTGTGAGCGTGTAGCACGCGTTGTTGAATGGGTAGCATTGCTAAATTCATGTATAATTTTGACGTGTTCGAGTCCCGGTTAATCTACTTTTGTTTTTCCATAAAAATTACAAATTTTTAGTAGTTTAGTTTCTTTTTTGGAAAAAAATTCTGTTTGAAATTTTGTATTTCAAAACTATTAATTTTATTTTCAGCGCCCTTTGCAAATTCATGTTTTTCTACTTGACCCTTTACAGTTTTTTATCAAAAACTCAAACTATTTGGAATTAATACATAATTAAATATGATTTAAATAGCTTTAAGACATATAAAATTCTTATTATTTGTCGGCTATGTTTAATGTTATAGTGATGAAAATGGAAGGTGTTTCAACTTTTTTGGTTTTTAAAAATACTTTATTTTTTGTTCTTATATTTATCTGAAGACTTATCTGTTTGAAAAAATTGTTAAAATAATTGACTAGATTGTTTTTTGATCAAAAAAAAAGTTAATATGACACAGAATGTATCATAAACTTCTAAAAATTTCTGATGGCTCTAAAGTTTCTGCTTGTGGCTCTATAAAGACCCAAGTCAGTTAGCTGATGTAATTCAGGCACATTTTTAGTAACAAAGTTTAAAATCATGAACTTTCCATGTTTATTATCTTTCCGAAAAAGTTAAAATTTTATTTTAAATCAGAATCAAAATGCGTTTCTTGTTAAAGAAGGAATGCAGTCAGAAAGCTTAAAATTGTATAATAGAGAGAATGTGCGACAGTACCCTAAATTTGTGAACAAAACTTTACTGGAAAAATCGTATACGATTTTTTTTTCGTTATCAAAGTCACACATCTATAGATTTGTGATTTTGATAACGAAATGGTTTTTCCTGGTATTCGTTGTCCAAGTTGATTTTTAATACTGTGTTACTTTTATGCAATCAATCAATAGTTCGATATCTCTTGCCAGGCGCGTATATAGGTTTTCGCCAAGACAAATGAGCGTTCTGCTAGTGTTTCGGTGGGTTTCTGAGTGACACTGAAAAAAAGCTTAAAAATCGTTTCCTTCTAATAATATCGACGGAGATTTATGTTTTTTTTATAACCTAATTTTCATACAATTAATTTCTTGTTATGCTAAATTAATCTGGTATTAAAACTTTCAATTTAATATTTAAAACATTTTAAGTTGCATTTATAGCCTGGTTTCTAGATGGTCGTTAGCAAAAAACATCCAAAGTCCAACAATTTTGTAATATATAAGAAACAAATTATCTTTAATAGAGCTGTTCCTGCGCTCTAGTTGCATTTTCGCATATTAATAAATAAGAGAGACATATTCATAAGAGCTCAAAATGAACCTAATCCTATAGTAAAGAAAAGGAATGTCAAATTTGTAAACCGATAGTCTAAATATTCATAACGATCCACGCACTCGTTTTATCCATACGGGATAACGTATTTTAAAAGGAAAAAGCCAAAGAAAAAAGAAGTACATAAAAAGCGTGGGCACCAAGAAGAATATTTGTTCTATTTGCTTTAGGATTTACTGAGCAAACTTCCAACAACTAGTTTTGGTCCAATAGTCTATAAATTGACTTGGTTTTTTTTATTTATAAGCTCTTTTTGTTATTCTTGTTTGAAATAACTATGTACTCTTTTAACATGAACAACAACAAACATACAATTAAAAACCAGAAGAATAACATCGCTAAAAATTTATTCATATAAAAAGATATGAATTAATATTATACGCTCCATAGATAAAATTGTAAAATTTTGAGACCTATAAAAATTTTCTTTTTTAAACGTTTTTTTTTTAATTTGATTTGTGTCAGCTAAAAGATTCCCCATAGTTTTTAAAAATTTTAAATTTATGGACGTTGTTTTTTGTTTATAATGATTCAGTGATTTCTTTTGTACAATTAATTGAAAAAATATTAAAGCTTTATTTTCAGGCTCTTACTAATAATAGTTGTGGAATTTGCGGATTTTTGGATGGAAACCAAAACAACGATTTACGAAAACCAGATGGTACCGTCACTGCTTATATAGACGAATATTTTAGGAGTTGGGTGAGAAAAAGAAATGGAAAGTAAGTTCACAGAAAAAATTTTCTGGGTTATAATACACTGTTATTTTTATATTTATTTAATAACAAAATAATAAATACAATTAGCAAAAACCTTTAAAATAAAAATCCTGAATCATCTGTCAAATTTACTTTGCATTTTCATGGGGAATTTTCATGGGGACGTCTTATTTCAAAGCACACACACACATCTCTCTCTCTCTCTCTCTCTCTCTCTCTCTCTCTCTCTCTCTCTCTCTCTCTCTCTCTCTCTCTCTCTCTCTCTCTCTCTCGCTCTCTCTCTCTCTCTCTCTCTCGCACACACACACACACACACACACACACACACACACACACACACACACACACACACACACACACACACACACACACACACACACACACACACACACACACACACACACACACACACACACACACACACACACACACACACACACACACACACACAAACACACACATCCTGTGGACATTATTGGTTCGCCTTGTTAATGCAATGTATTGTGTAGAGTTTTATATAATTGTTGCTAGAATAAATTGTCGTTAGTTTGAAACATTGAGTCAAAAGCGTCATAAAATACTCGAAGCTGTGATTCTTTTTTATACTTTAATACAAAATAAATATAAATTTTATTAGTCAGAATCACGTTGATTTTAAACTGATTGTGACCCTTTGTGTCAGAGTAACGACGAAATATGATAATAATATCATTCGACAAAAGCCTAGCGTGTATATGTAATAAGATTATTACGTTAATTATAGTGAACACGAAACTATACCTATTTGTATTGATGCTTTAGTGAAAAAAACTTATTGAAACAAAAAGTAAAAATTAAACAAAAAATTTTAAAATGTTAATAAAATATTGACATGCCGAAGTTAAACCGCTCATCATGTATAAGCATATCTGGCATCCAGCACAGCATTTACAATAATAAAACTTTGATGTGCGGTTTTATAGTAATTATCGTGCTGTCTGCGGGATATACATTACATGTTAAATGAAAAGAAGAGCGGTTTAACTACAAGGTGTTTATACTTTTTGAGTTTATACTTTTTATGTTTTTACTTAAGTTTTTTTTTTTTGAAAACAACTTAAAATAAAATTTTATCTTGTTTTATTTAAAATATAGAACAATGCAGTCAGTTTTTTGTTTATACTTTTTATGTTTTTATTTAAGTTTTTTTTTTTGAAAACAACTTGAAATAAAATTTTATCTTGTTTTATTTAAAATATAGAACAATGCAGTCGTTTTCAAAACTTCGGAAGTATATATCAATTTTTTTTAATATTTATTGTGTACAATAAAATTCATATCATTATTCATATCCCAAAATTTATACGGTGAATTTAGAAACGTATTAGAGTAAACATAATCCAAATATAACTCTACATAAATAAAAACAACACTGCAGAGAATGATCGGATATACAGTGCAAACTAAAATTATTGATAAAGGGTCCTGACTCACAAAATATTATAGACTGCATAAGAAAACTTCTAATAAAGCTTCGAAATACAAAATTAAAAAATGACTTAATAAGGTCAAAGTTAATAAACAAGGTATAAATCTAACATTATTATGAAATAAAGTGTTACTGAATGAAATTGTAAATAAAACAGAGTCAAAGTAGTTTAAAAAAATATTTTGCCTTAGTATATATAAAACCAAAACATACAATTAGATCAAATCTTTTAGCTAATTTGCAAAGTAGTACAAAATATTTTGACATTCCTGTAATAATGTACGTTGTAAACGAGACTAAGTTTTTGAAACCTAAATGAATGTTGGCCAGGCATACAAATGACCCTGGTCAAATTTCAGCTGACGAGCCGAGTTTTTTTTTATATAATTCAATTTTTTCGAACTATTTTTTAAAATTTATCTGCCACGTCAATGAAACAATTCTGACTAAAGACGAATTCTATCAGGGTGAAAACAGCCGGGTGGTAAAGTAACCACTCGTTCTCCGAGAAAATATCACGTGTAGAGAAATACCTGACGCAACTTAATAATAATTGGTTACATCATTCCTTTCAACTTTTTTATTATTTTTATTCTCGCGCGTTTATTGTTCTTTTCTTTCTGACGGCGAGCGGTTACGCCTTTAATTTCATCCTAAAGGATTTTAACTTTAGACTACCACCATCATTTTTTGGCCACTCAAACAAATTTTGTCATAAAACATTCCATCTGTTTTTTAACCGAAAAATAACTTTCTTTGAAACCGTTTAGTGCAGTTATTGATAACGGTAATTTGCTTAATTTTTCCTCAACGGTTTAGTAGTTCAGTATTGTGTTTATTGATAATTTTAGGATTCATCAATAAGTTTATATTAAATTTTGAAAGTATATAAATGTCTAAAAATCTAGAATTTTTTACAGGTGATATATTTCACAGGTAGGGCTGTATCGGGTCTGTTTTAAGAAGCTCTTTTTAAAACTAAAAAAAGCTTTGGAGGTAAACTACCAAAATGAACATCCCCCGCTCAAAAAATCAACAAAAATAAAAGATTATTTAGGGTTTCAATTTTCAAAAATTGTCGAAAAAAATTATTCGAGTGCCAGAGCAGACGAGAAAACCTTTCTTATTACTAATAATAAGTTTTGCTTTTTCAAGAATTTGTTTTTTTTGAGCTAGTAGTCTAGAGCTAGAGCTAATAATCGATAGTTTAAGCTATGTTTCGACATAACTTTTTGATTTAAGTTTAAAATTTATTGGAATGTTATTCAAATATAAAAATTTAAGGTGCTGTCGCAAGTACAAAAGTTTTGTACAGACCATAAAGGTAATCGTGCTTAAAATTAGATTAAAAACAAACATAGAAAAAAAAAACAGTTTCACGAGTTTTGGGCTAATTTGAGTCACAATTGAAAATCATGATCATTGCACTTTTGAAAATTGCAAAATCACCCGTTGTTTACATTTATAATTGTTTTTGAACATAAAGTATACACATTTCCTACTTATTAAATTAATAAAAGTGACGATTTGGTAATTTTGTAGGATTTCCAGGAGCATGACTTTTTTTTAGTTGTCTTTCGATCAGAATTAAAATGTTTTTTTTTTCCTAAAAATATGCACAAGACAAAATATATTCTTTTTTCCTGCTTTATTTTTAAAGCAATCTAGGCTTTTTAAGCAAAGTTAGCTATAATAAAAAGATAATAAAAAGCTAACTTTGCTTAAGCAAAGTTAGCTTTTTATTATTAGTAGTACCAAATTTTAAATGTATAATTCTGTTTATTTACGATAAAAAAACACGGTACAGTAAGCTTTGCGAAACAAAAACGACAAATAATTTTGCATTTAAATTAAGCTTGCATTCAAAAATGTCAAATTTACATATTTATTACTACCGTTTAATTATAGATCTGTCTTTAACGACAAAACGTATTTTTTACGCCAGACTTAAAGTATTGCAATTCTCATTCGTATGAAAATGATCTAATTAAGAGGGAAAACAAAAGGAATAAGGAACTAAAACTATAAAAACATTTTATTGTTTACTTGAAAGAAAGTTTTTACTTTAATTTAAAATACGCTTAAATTTAAAATCAAATATGGTACATAGGTTTCATATTTCATTTGCGTCATAATAAATTTCTTAGAGAAGAACCCATCTATCAAAGGCTGGTTAACAAAATGGCTCTTGGAAATATTTTTTAATTATCACCGAATGAAAAAAACACATTGAAAAAACACAACTGGGTTGTTTATTGGGTTTACCAAATAAAAAAAGATTATCATTATGGCTTTAATTTTTTACTTGTTGAGAAAAAGGTCAGATGCTACTTCATTACAGCTTACATATACGTCCACCTCGGACTGGTCCCTATCTTTTCTGTATAAGCATATACTTGAAATGGCCTATTTTAGCTCTATTCTTAGAGCGTTTTTCGCGGCTAGACTACCACTTGTTACAGTTTACTTAACTGCAATGTTAGTTCATTAAGAACATGTTTCCCGGTGCCTTGCGTTTAAAAAAATTGCCGGGAGTTTGCGTATTTTTCGATTAAAGGCATTGTAACTACTCGTTTGCCAGTAGGGTACTCGTTTTGTTTGAGTTTAATTATTTGGAAAAATGTGAGAAAATTTTTTGAGGTATCTCGGATTGAAATAACATAAATATTATTTGGACAATTTTAAAAATTAAGATTGTGCTCTTTTTTGTCTACTGGGATTAAAACAAGTTTTTATATTATAATTTTATCACTATTAAAATTATTTCGGTTTTGTCGTTTGGGGTGCCCCATTGGAAAACTTTTTTGCATTCCATAAAAGAATACAAAATCTGTAAAACCAAGAATAATCATGAATGCTTAATTATTACGAGAAAACTAGCATAATTATGGCTTATGCGTGTATATAAAAAACGATATTCGGTAAATGATTAATATTTGGCGACAAAATAATTCGGAAATGTGGTTTAGAACAAAATTTTTACTCAGCGTTTCGGTCAATTTTCATCAAAACTGGTGTCTGATGTGTATATTTTTCTAAACTATTAAAATTCAGATCAATTCCTGTTTCAAATTTTAAGGTTTAAAAACGGGTGTCTGGAACACGGTAGTCCCCTTGTTTAAGCATAACAATTTTGAAAACTGAATAAAACCCCATATTACAAGCGTCACATAAAGAAAATCTAAACCAAAATCATAAAAAGATAAAAAAATCGCGAAATATATATCGTTAATTTCAATAACAACGCCAAATTATTATGAAAATGATCATTATTTAAAAGTTTATATTAAGTTGATTTACAGAAATAAAATCAGTACTTTATGGTGGAATGACAGTACCTCTTTTAGGACATTAAAAATTTTGAGTTTCTGCAGATAGTTTGGTGTTTTTTTTAATTCAAAACATTTATATTAAAAAATGTATATACTCTGAAAGAACTAACATGTAAAAAGTACTCTCTTAAATTTTTATCGCCTAAAAATGGCAGACTATATTCAGCCACCATTGATTCTGCCAAACCGGCAGAATCTTTTTGAAAATGGCAGATAGCTAAAGTTCACCAAATTTAAAATCCTAAAAGATGCCGCCATCTTTTTTTGTTCATCGCGTGTCGATTGTTGTTAAGTTATTGGCAATTTTATTAATAATTAGAATAAAAATAAATTTTTTAAGGTACTGTTTCTTCTTTACACGTTTTTTCACGTATTTTAATATTTTTGTGCTTTAATTTTGCTGTTTTATAAAAAAGATGTATATTTCTCTACATTTTCAAAAATTGGAATTCCCTCTGTCAAAAATTACGTATTTTATTCTTTAAATTTTTATTTCTTTTATAAAGAAACCGCATAAATTTCACAAAATAATTGACACCAGGCTAAATTTACGATAAAGGGGTATAATTTGATCAATAAGTTGTGTTAATTGACCATGAAAATAACTGTGTTTCCAATATTTGTTAAAATTTCAATTCGTAGATGACATAAATAAAACCTATTGATTTGAATTTTAGCTTGATTTTAGGAGGTTGCTCAGGAAACCGTAACACTTTTGTTTGCATGTTTTTATTAATGAAGAAAATTATTTAAAATTTGCTCTTGCAAACTACTTTGCATTTCATATTTAATTAACACTCTTTGATGGTCTAATCTACCTATACTAACCGAACCAAGTACATAAGA
>JASAMX010028415.1:0-10299 GCA_030248175.1 Microlaimidae sp. YZB2_3
GCAAAACACTCAATCATATATGCACTCACAACAACATCGTGGGGTAAACCAAAAGAAACACTCACAAATTAACAAACTGCAAACAATACAAAACACTGCTCTCAGGGTCGCAACAGGGCACACTACAGACACAAACACACACATCATACACAATCAGACCTGTGCCTGCCCTTCCCAGGGGTTTTATTGGGGGAGGCAATTCCAAAATGGGGGGGGCACGAGGGAGGGAAACTTTTTTGAAACGGGGGGGCAATAAAACGGAGGGGGCAAGCAGGGGAGAAAGAAAAAGAAGAAAAGAAAAAAAAGAGAAAAAAAGAAGGGAAAAGGGGAAAAAGGGACAAAAAAAGCGAAAACAAGGTTAATATAGGTTTAAAATGGCTTAAAATACATTGAAATAGGCTAAAAACTGCAAAAAATCACGATGATGGCGTCATCAATGGTTGTTGTTGCATTACCTGAAACTTATCTTCCCTATGCAGATTATGCAAAGGGCAGGCACTAAGACAAGCCAGGAGGGGCGAAAAAATTTCACCCCCATGATGTAGACTCTTCGTCCAACATTAATAACGATGTTGGCAACTTTTACCGCTAGAGTGTTATCATAGGTCAAAAATGGCGTCATAATTTTAGTAGGGTACTTTTTCATTTTTTTGGCGGGGGGGGGGCGATAAAACGAAGAGGGGCAAATCTTCCAATAAAGCGGAGGGGGGCATTTCCAGACCGTGTACAGGTCTGCACAATTTTTTTTGTACGGAAATCCGCCCCCTCCTCACGAAATGAAAGCCTGAGTAGTCCCTGCATCCTATTCACGGTGCCAGGATTCGGGAATAATAAAATACGTTTGCAATCTTTCTTTAGAAATTGGAATTATAAAATTTTAGTGGGCTTAAAACTTTTTTTATAAATTAGAAACTATTTTAATTTTGAACCTAAAACTTATATTAACATTGTATTTCTATTAGAAATATTATTCTATTAAATAGTTAACAAAATTTTATTTTGTTTTTAATAGAAAGCTTAAAAATACCACCAATTCTTCTTTGGCTCTTCCGTTTTAATCCATTTTTGACCAGAAGGTCTTCGTAGAGACGTCGCTTCGCCTTTTCACGAGCAAACTTCTCTCTGAATTTTCTTTTTTCCGCTCTAAAAATTCCATTTCATTAATTACAAATGCAATAGTTGTTGTGTTCTTTACAGAATTATGGCAAGCAGGCTTTTTGAAAATGGATTAATTCCATCTTACTTAAATATTTTTTTCTTGACTATCTATATAAACTTTATTATCGGTAAAAGAAAATAATAAAATTAAAAAAAATAGTAATTTTCTTAGTTTCTTTAGTTTAAATCTATATAATTAAATTTGCTACACGATAATATGTTTTACTAGGTTGAAGTGCTTTAATCTATTGGTTTGTGCTAAATAAGTTTTTTTATTAAACGTCACAATAAAATCATCACTAAAAAAACTTGTAAAAAACTATTTAAAATTTAAAAATTAATTTTAAAAAGTCCATTCCAAACTTTTATACAGAAGCATTTTCTGTAATTGAAACATTAAAAATGTGGTAACCAAGCGCGCCAACATCGCAGTAACTACAAATTGGGAAAAAACTAAAATCCCCAAAAAATGCTTTTGCTTTTGTAATATTAGCAAGTATTTAAGAATTTTTAAAAGGGAGGGGTCGAGATTTTGAACTAATAAATATTTGAAACCGTTAAATGTTCTAGTCGCCTTGGAGGTTTTAAAGGTTAAACTTGCCTCACTTTGGACCAAACTGCCCATGTATGAATGGGCCTTCCCTCTCCGACCGATCTACCAAATCTCGCTATTTTATTCCAGTGTTTTTCTATACCTTAAAGCTTGGCGAAGCACTTCGTAATCGATTTGTCCGCATTGATTGGTGGCTTGCTGCCCCACCCGGTGCTCGGAGTGCATTTATGATTGAGTGTTTTGCGTGCTTTGCTGTGTGTATTTGCGATGTGTGTGTTGAATGTAAGCTCGGGGTCAAAAGTGAGCCCGAAGATTTTTGGGTTTTTAGTTGTGATCAGTGTTGTTTATTTGTAATGATAGTTGTGTGTTGTACTCTGCAGGGTCTGGTGTGAATAGTGTAGTGTAGATGTTGTTTTGCTTACATTTAGTGTGAGTTGGGTGTTTCTGTCCATGTTTGTATTGCGTGTAAGTATGGTTTTATTTGTTGTTGTGCTATGTGGTGGTTTGGGTGTGATGCATATATTGTAATGTCGTCTGCATATGTTATGATGTGTACGTTTGGTGGTGGTGCTGGAATGTCTGCGGTGTAGATGTTGAATAGTGTGGGTAATAGACAGGAGCCTTGTGGGAGTCCTGTTTTTATAAGTTTTTGTTTTAATTTGTGATTGTTGCAGACCTGTGCACGGTCTGAAAATGCCCCCCCCCCCCGTTTTATTGGAGGATATGCCCCCCTCCGTTTTATTGCCCCCCCCCCGCCAAAAAATGAAAAAAAGTACCCTAAAAATATGACGCCGTTTTTGACCTATGATGACGCCATCATCGCGAATTTTTTTGCAGTTTTTAGCCTATTTCAATGTATTTTAAGCCATTCTAGACCTATTTTTACCTTATTTCCGCTTTTTTTGTCCCTTTTTTCCCTTTTCCCTTCTTTTCTTCTCCTTTTCTTTTTTCTCTCTTTCTTTCCCCCTTCTTGCCCCCCCCCCGTTTTATTGCCCCCCCCGTTTCTAAAAAGCTGCCCCCGTGCCTCCCCGTTTTATCATCGCCCCCCCCCGTTTTAACCCGGGGGGGGGGCAGTGCACATGTCTGTTGTTGTATGGTGGTGTATGCTTTGCGGCCTTTGATGTAGTTGTTTATGAATTTTGTGATTTTTGTTGGTGCGAGTTTGTGTATGAGTGTGTGGATATTGACATTGTCAAAAGCTTTGGACATGTCTAGTGCTACGACAATTGTGCGGTGTGGTGGTTTTGGTTTGTTGAAACCTGCTGCTATGTGAGTGTAACGTGTTTGTAGTGCTGTGTATGTGGAGTATTGTTTTTTGAAGCCGTGTTGGTGTGTTGTGTTTGGTATTTTGCTTGTGATGTATGGGAGTATGATTTTTTCACAAGTTTTTGTGAGTGCGGATATGAGTGAGATGGGTCTAAATGATTGGCTGTTGTTGATGTTTTTGTTTGGTTTTGGAATTGGAATTTAGTTGGAGAGTTTCCAACTGTGTGGTATTGTGTTTGTGTTTATTATGTTAGTGTAGAATTGTGTGAGGTATTGTGGTGCTTTGTTGCCTAGATGTTTGAGGTGGTGTATGTTTCTGTTGTCAGGCCCAACTGAATTGTTTGTTTTTCTTTGTTGTATAGACTAGTTCGGAATAAGGGTTTTTTTAGTGTTAGGAAGATGGTACATAACTACTAGCGCCAATCATATGTAGAGGGAAAATTGAGAAACAGTAAGCGACTAGTACATTTTACGGTTTAAAATATTTCAAATATTTATTGGTTTAAAATCTCGACCCCTTCTCTTCAAAATTTCTTAAATACTTTTTAAATATTGCAAAAGCATAAGCAGTTTTTGGGGATTTTTAGTTTTTTGCCGCTTCGTTGGTACGGCGCTGCTGGCGCGCTTGTTTTCCAGTTTTTTAATGTTTTAATTAAGAAAATGCTTAATTTAAAAGTTTGGAATGGACTTTTTAAAATTAATTTTTAAGTTTTGAATAGTTTTACAAGCCAAACATTAAAAAAAACTATGTAGAAAAATTAGTTTAAAAGCACAAATTTCATCTTTATTTTTACTAATTCGAAATCACTGTTCAGGATAATACTATTTTAGTGGTGATTTTAAACTAATCACTGTTCAAGATAATACTATTTTAGTGGTGATTATAAACTATTGTGACGTTTAATTAAAAAACAAAAAATTATTTAGCACAAACTGATATATTATAGCACTTCAACGTTGTTGTTGTTGTTGTTGATAACCTGAAACTTATCTTCCCTATGCAAATTATGCAAAGGGCAGGCGCTAAGACAAGCCAGGAGGGGCGAAAATGTTTCACCCCTATGGTTAAGACTCTTCGTCCAACATTAATTACGATGTTGGCAACCTTTACCGCTAGAGTGTTCACTACATGCAGTGTTCACCCATTCCGAGGTCTTTGTCTAAAGGATTTTTTAAGTCGCGCCTAATATTACTATTTAACGTCGTACATGGTCAGTATAGGTGTTCCTGCAAGGCCAGTGGTACAAACTCCACACTCAATAGAGCTTATTTGTCCACTGGTTTGCTAGATGGAAAACTGCCATGTGTGGCCGACGTACAACAACAAACACTCTAGCCATGCCACGCTGGACACATTTCTATAAAAGAAAAGATCCAGCAACCAGGTTTAGGTGGTAGTGGAACCCGTAGGCCCATTAGGTGCTGCCCAAAGGTCAGCACAGTCCTGGTGGCTCAATGGCACTGCAACGTAGTGAACTTCTACGTTGCACGTTGCACTTCAACGTAGTGAAACATATCATCGTGTAACAATTTTTATGAAGTATAGGTTTGAACTTAAGAAACTAAGAAAGCTAAGATTTTTTCAAATTTTATTTTTTTTCTTTTTGTACCCTCTCTTGTACAGTAAAAGACGCTTATTCGAAACTAGTCTGTTGCTGTGATTGTTTGCTAGTGTGATGGGTGTGGATTTTAGTTGTTTGATTGCGCGTGTAATTTTGCGGTATGTTTTGTTTTTTATACATTGTTTGTTTGCTTTGTTGTATTGCTGTGATTGTTTGCTGTACTGTTAGTGTGATGGGTGTGGATATTAGTTGTTTAATTGCGTGTGTAATTTTGCGGTATGTTTTGTTTGTTATCCATTGTTTGTTTTGCTTTGTTGTATTGCTGTGATTGTTTGCTGTACTGTTAGTGTGATAGGTGTGGATTTTAGTTGTTTGATTGCGCGTGTAATTTTGAGGTATGTTTTGTTTGTTATACATGTTTGGTATACATAGATGAACAAGGTCACCGATGCTAGGGGGTGTTTACCCCGGGTAAATGACATTTCAAAATCTAGGAGGGGTCGACCCGGGGTGTAAAGATTTTGAAACCTATATGAAACCATTAAAGGTTTAATAATAGTTTTTCTATAATACTACATTATATTAAATAAAAAAGCGATATTCTGGTATAAAAAGGGTGTAAAAACATAAATTTGAGTGTTAAAAATTTACGTTTTTGGAGAAAACTTAGTATAAAAAAGTACTTAAAAGAGGGGGAAGGGTTAGATTTTAAAATCCAGAGGGGGGGGGGTCAGGGGTAAAAAATTCTAAAGCTTGGTTGCGGAGGGGCCAAAATTTCAAAGTTAGGGGGAGTAGATCCATAGGTGGGCAGGGGGGGAGGGGTTATACCCCCAAAAATCCCGAATATAGCCGACACCCCCCCCCCTAAATTTTGGGGGTACCCCGGACACACCCCCTAAAATTTGAGGGGTCCCAGTACTAAAAACGCTAAAAATGGGGTATTTCAAATATACCACCAAAAAATTTTGGGGGCACCCCCTTCCCAAATTTCGGGGGTCGGGTATACCCCCAAAAAATCCGGGAGGCTGCCCACCTATGAGTAGATCCCACCCTACTCTCCTTGTTTATCTATGGCGGTATACCCGACAGAACCCGACTTTCGTAAAATGGCGGGGTGTCAAAGGAAATTTGTGGTGTTATTTGGCGTATACCCCAAATACCCTATTTTTAGCGTTTTGGTACTGAGGTGCACAAAATTTTAGGCGGAGGTGGAATAGGTGGGCAGCCTCCCAGATTTTTGGGGGGAGTATACCCGACACCGAAATTTGGGGGGGGGTGTCCCCAAAAATTTTTGGAACATACCTGAAATACCATATTTTTAGCGTTTTTAGTACTGGGACCCTCCAAATTTTAGTGGGAATGTCTGGGGTACCCCCAAATTTGAGGGGGGCGTCGACTATAATCGGGATTTATGGGGGTATAACCCCAAACCATACATAGGCAAGTTGGTCCGGAGTTGGGGGAGGGTTAAACCCATACATGGGCAAGTTGGTCCGGAGTGGGAGGGTTAAACCCCAAATTAGAGGGGGGTTAAAATCCGAGAAACGCAAAATACCCATATCGTTTTTTTCTGGAGTGCATTTTACCCATATAGTTTTACGATTTTGAAGGAAAAATAGGTAAAAAACGCTGAGCTTTTTATTGAAAACGCTGAGCTTTTTATTGCTTAAAACATTAATTTTGACCTCAAAACTAAAGTTTGGAGGCAGTTAGAAGTCATTTTTAAGACGTTTTTTCTTCATTTTTCCAAAATTGGGTGGGTTAACCTTTTCTCCCCCCACCACCCCCCCCCGTGCCCATATATGCCCCCAACCTCCCCCCCCCCCCCCGGCCACCTATGGGAGGGGGTATCCGGGCTATCCCCGAATTTCAGCGAGTGTCGGCAGTTTGGAGGTTTTCGGGAAAGGGGAGGAGGGTATTTCCAACCCCCAACTCCTTCCTCCTCTACGCCCTACCCACCTATGGCTGGATAGAAAGTTAAATGTTTATCAAAAAACCCCCCCAACCCCCCCCCACAAAAAATAAAATCATCAACCTCCCCCACCCCCCCCCCCCCCCCCCCCCCCCCCCCCCCCCAAAAAAACAACCACTCCCCCCACCATTTACAACACTAAAACAGCCCCATTTTCGTTTTTTTTCTGTCCCTTTTTTCCCCTTTTCCCTTCCCTTTTTTTCTCTTTTTTTCTCCCTTTTTTCTCTTTTTTCTTCTTTTTCTCTTTTTCTTTCCCCCTGTTTGCCCCTCCCCGTTTATTGCCCCCCCTTTGATTCCCCCCTTCCCGAAAAACCCCGGGGGGGGGGGACAAGATCATGATTGAGACTATTAACCCAGTCAAATATTTCAGAAATTTTTTCGAATAGAGTAAAAAATGGAATTAATTAAGTTTGTGTGAGGTAACCCCATCCTACCAAAAACTAAAAACATGTAGATAAATTTTTTATAATGATAGATTTTGCTTTAGAGGATGACTCTGAAAACAGTCAGAAAACTTTATCATCCAGCACCAGCGATACCAGCGATCTCTTACTCCAACTGGTGAAACACCACCTGAAGAAAAAACGTAATAAAAAAGAAGATGTAGGTTTTGTTTGGTTTAGTGTGTTTGAGTTTCAGACATAGGTGAGAATGGTCGGGGAAGCTAGGGGGGGGGGCTAAAATTTTCGGTTATCCAAATCATAACAAGGTATACATCTATCAATTTCCGATAAAATCGCCAGAAAAAATTCTAAAATTGGATCTCAGAACGTCTAATTACACGGAGTGAGGGACATATCTACTAATATTTGGGGGGCATTTTTCAGACCGTACACAAGTCTCTATATTAATAGATTAATATTAAATAATTATTACAATAATAATGATTTATTATAATAATAATAATTTATTATAATAATAATAATGTATTATAATCATAATAATTTATTATTATTAATATTAATTTATTATAATAATAATTTCTAATAATAATATTAATTTATTGTAACAATATTAATTTATTATAATAATAATAATTTCTAATATTAATAATAATAATATATAATTATTTCAGGGTGTTTCTTCGGCCAGCACCAGCCGGTCGGAAAGCGGAGTGAGTACTCTTCTAGTTGAAGCGGAGAGCGTATCCCCTCAACGCTCCCTCCCCGTTCCCAACCGAGACCATCCATCCGTTTCCGATGAAGCGGCGCCTCCGAGAAATTATGAACCCGTTGCCGAGAAATACTACGAGTCTACGGCTCTGTTCGACCTACCGACCACCACGTCGGACGAAGTGCGGACGCCGATACTGAAAACGGGCGGTGGCCCGGTGGTACCCCCTATTCCCAACGATCGCGACCGCCGTCCGTCACGGAGCGCCGGAGCTCAGCAGCACTACCATGAGCCCTTCCGTCAGGCGCCGGCCTGCCCCAGCCTTCCGCCTCCTGTTTATGTAGGAGAATAATTTTTATAATTGTATTTAAATAATTGTGGAAGTGTATGATGCTTGATTTTATGTTTTACTGATTTAATTTCTATACTTGCTAACTAAAGTGATACTAATTACTTTTCTGGTCAGATTATAATAGGAAATAAATTTTAAGTGCATGAATTATGTAGCCAAAAGTTTCCTAATATAAAAAAACGAGCGTTTACGTTTATGTAAAAAAGAAGATACATATGCTTCGAATACTATTTAGGTTTAGTTTTAATATATTGGATTAAAGATGTTTTTTCGCTCATGCTAAACTATTTGGCTAAAGCTCATGCTCAGATCGTAAAAATTGTTAAAGATGTTTAATCTAAATTGAAGGCAAACCACCTAGTTTGTTAGTCAAAAAATAATAATAGAGGTCACGTGGTAACAAATTCAGTTAAGACAATTTAATCGCCACTTCTATCAACAATTCATAGAAGTTAGAGGTTAAATTATTTTAAGTGGCGATAAATTATTTTGAAGTTATAGTTTATTACATGGTCCTGTTATTTCCTTTAAATGAAATTCGTCTTTTCCTATATATAAAAATAAAAGAATTATATCTAACTGACTTCATAGAAATGTATGGATACATGAGCGTGAGGGTGAGCGTGTAAATTGCCTATAATATTTTGTAAACTTTTAATTATGAGGAATATATTTTTATAATTTTAATTGTAATACATGAGCGTGAGGGTGAGCGTGTAAATTGCCTTTAATATTCTGTAAACTTTTAATTATGAGGAATATATTTTTATGATTTTAATTGCAAAAAACAACCTTAAAAACAATAAAATGCTTGAAAACAACAAATACATCGTATTTAAAAAAATCGACATTCTTCAAAAACACATCGTTAATTAAAATAAAAAAAATAGTTTAATGATTATTGTTTTATTGATTAAAAAAAACTACCATGTTTTCAACATTAAATAATTAAGTGTACCCGGTCCCAGCAGGATAATGACTAATTATTATAAAGCCTATTTGATACTTCGTCGAAATTGTTCAAGGGACAAAGCCAAAAACTTCGATTATGAGTGAAAGAGTGCGTTTTTTATTTTTCTTGTATTTTTTGCATTTTGGCCTTAAGACGAAGTATAAAAAAATTAAGAGATATGAAGCGCTCTTAGATTACTCAAAATCCAACTTTTGGTTTTTTCCTTTGGACACTTTATGTGTTTCGAGCTTAAGGCGATGTTCTGCTTTTAAAGCGCACATCAAGATATAATTAAAGTTAAATTCTATCAGGGTGAAAATAGATGAGTGGTAAAGTAACCACTCGTTCTTTGAGAAAATATCACGTGCAAAGAAACAAATTACGCAACTAAATAATAATTGGTTACATAACCGCTGAAAACTTTTTTTTTAATTTTTCTCGATCGCGGGTTTATTGTTTATTTCTTCCTGGCGGAGAGCGGTTACGCCCTTAATTTCAGCCTGGAAGACTTTAGCTTTAGTCATTAATCTGCTGGTGGCCGGATATGCTTTTTATGTTATTTAGTTGTTACTCTGACACAAAGAGTCACAATGACTATAAAATCAACGTGACTCTGACTCATTTTGTTTATATTAGTTGGGTATTAAGATATAAAAAGAGTCACAGTTACGAGTATTTTACTACGCATCTGGCTCATTGTGTCAGAGTAACGACGATTTAGATAGTTTTAAATAGCTATTTTAATAAAATCTCTTAAATTTACGAAATAAACAAATTTAGTACATTCTAAAATTATTAAATTAATGTTTAAAAGCGGAAAAATAATCTACTTTGTTAACTCGAAATTTGCAAGCAAGCATTTTCCCCAGTCCCACCATTTCAAGGGGGAGGAAGGAGGAGGCGGCTACCCCTTCCCCCTACGTTTTTGCTCCTGGGAAGAATTGACATAACACAGTTTTTGGTGTATATTTGTCTGGTAGTGCTGTATTGTGATTTGTGACGTTATGAGCGTGAGCGGTCAAAATAAAGACAATATAAACCTTTAGTAGTTTAAAATTTATGAAATAAATTCTAAATAAATTACAAAATTCTTAGGATGATGTACATTGTTACAATGCGGTAGAATAATCAGACTAAATTGAGGGCTATCTAAAAATCTTCATATTTTTTGTTCTTTTTAAACATATAAAATTGCTCATTTTTGCACGTAATTACAGGTTTTACGTTTATTTCAATGGCCGCGGTGATTAAAATTAATACTAAATTTTTTATTAAAATTATCAGTTGTGATTTAAGCAGCTTTTTGTAATTGTAATTTATTTTAATAACTCTGCGGTGATTAACATTAGTTATATTTTTTTTAATTAATAT
>JASAMX010028417.1:0-51438 GCA_030248175.1 Microlaimidae sp. YZB2_3
TGCATTTTTGAGGTTTTTATTGCTTAAAACATTCATTTTGACCTCAAAACTTAAGTTTGGAGGCAGTTAGAAGTCATTTTAAAGACTTTTTTTTTCTTTCTTCCAAAATTGGGGGGTTAACTTTATCTCCCCCCATCTGAGTGGGGGGTTAAACCCCCCTTCTCAGAATTTGGGGGGTTAACCCCCCCCAACACCCCCTGTGCCCATGTATGGTACCTACCTACCTATATGAAAAAAATCCGAGCCAATGCTATAGGCGGCTGGAAAATTTAGGAGGGGGGTGGTACATAAATCAACCAATATGATTGTTTGTTTTGCTTTCTGTGTAGTACTTATTACTTATAAAAATTATTGTACTAACTTTGAAATAACATTAGCATCAGGCAACATAAATAACGAGATATATATGTATGTATACTATAGAAAGTGACCGCTGAGCGAAGCGAAGCGGAAAAAATTTTTGGTTTTTGGGGGTCCATTGGGGTACTAAAATTATTTTAAAGTTTGGCGCCGAGCGATTAGCGAGGCGCTAGAAAGTTTTTAATTTTTAGCCTCTGAAAACCCCCAAATTTTACTATCTGACGACTATTTCGGGGGGCGGTCGCCCCCCTCCGCCCAACCACTATCTTTATTTTTTCTCCTGTCCGACTGTTTCGGGGGGGGGGGGGGCGGGCGCCCTCCCCCGCCCCCCCCCCTGGTTACGTCCCTGCTAAAAAACAGACTTTTAATGTTCAGACCTGTGCACTGGCCCCCGAAGTTTTATTGGGGGGCAATTCCAAAACGGGGGGCAACTTTTTTGAAACGGGGGGGCAAGCAGGGGGGAAAAAAGAGAAAAAAGAAGGGAAAAGGGAAAAAAGGGACAAAAAAAGCGAAAATAAGGTAAAAATAGATCTTAAATGGCTTAAAATACATTAAAATAGGCTAAAAACTGCAAAAAATTTGCGATGATGGCGTCATCATAGGTCAAAAATGGGGTCATAATTTTAGGGTGCTTTTTCATTTTTTGGCGGGAGGGGCAATGAAACGGGGGGCGAGTCCTCCAATAAAGCGGGGGGGGCATTTCCAGACCGTGCACAGGTCCGAGTGTTTACTCATAATTCTTTTTTCTGTAAAGCCAGGAGGTTTTTTGCCCGTCGGATTTATCATCACTGACCACTGAATATAATTGTACAGCAAATTTTCAAATTTCAGGTATCACAAGACAAGGCTTCACAACAGTTTTTACCCGAGGTTCCGTCCGATCGAATGGAATGGACGTGAGATTCATGTTTTCTCAGAACTGAAGCGGCCACGGCACCAAAGTCGCAGAGGGCGCACTGGAAAGGTTTGAGACCGGTGTGTGTGGACTTGTGTCGGTAGAGGTCGTGATTTGTCATAAAGTTCTTTTTACAAATGTTGCATTGAATTTCACCTGTGTGCCTAAATAAATCTTAAGCTTGATTGATAAATCTAGAGCTTAAATTGATAGAGCCATAGATGAACACGGTCAAAAAACTAGGGGGTTTTTACCACGGGTAAATTACTTTTCAAAATATAAGAAGGTGGTCCTAGGGGGGGTCGAACCATTATAATTTTAATAATAGTTATTTTTATAGGATAATACTACATTTTATTAAATAAAAAGTGATATTTAGGTATAAAAAGGGTGTAAAAACATGAATTTGTGTTAAAAATTCACGTTTTTGCAAGAAAATTTAGTATAAAAAAAGTACTTAAAATTTTCTCGAGAGGGGAGGGGGATTAGATATCAAAGCCTAGAGGCGGATCACGGGTGGAAAATTCAAAAATTTATGAGCAGGGGCGCCCCTGGATTTTTTTCTAGGGGGAGGGGCAAAATTTCGAGGCTAGAGGGGGGGGTGCATACATGGGCACGGGGGGGGGGGGTTAACCCCCCCCCCAAATTCTGAGAAGGGGGGTTTAACCCCCCTCCCCACTCAGAAATGGGGGAGAAAAGTTAACCCCCCAATTTTGGAAAAATGAAGAAAAAAATGTCTTTAAAATGACTTCTAACTGCCTCCAAACTTAAGTTTTGAGGTCAAAATGAATGTTTTAAGCAATAAAAAGCTCAAAAATGCAATAAAAAGGGCTTTTTGACCTAAAATTAGTGTTTTTAACCTATTTTTCCTTCAAAATCGAAAAACGATATGGGTAAAATGCACTCCAGAAAAAAAACGATATGGGTATTTTGCGTTTCTCGGATTTTAACCCCCCCCCCCCTAATTTGGGGTTTAACCCCCCCCACTCCGGACCAACTTGCCCATGTATGGGGGGTGGACCTCCACCTCACCCTACCCTCCCCCTTGTTCATCTATGGATAGAGCTATCAATTTATTTATCTAGTTCGAATTTTGTGAAATATTCCCAAACAACAATATTGTTTGCAGGCAGACCTGTGCACTCCTCCCCGGGTTTAAACAGGGGGGGGGGCAATTTTAAAACAGGGGGGCAACTTTTTTGAAACGGGGGGGGCAATAAAACGGGGGGGCAAGCAGGGGAAAGGAAAAAAAAAGAAAAAAAAGGAAAAGGGAAAAAAGGGACAAAAAAGCGAAAAAAGGTCTAAAATAGCTTAAAATGCATTGAAATAGGCTAAAAACTGCAAAAAATTCACGATCATTGGTCGAAAATGGCGTCATAATTTTAGGGTACTTTTTTCATTTTTTGGCGAGGGGGGTGGCAATAAAACGGGGAGGCAAATCCTCCAATAAAACGGGGGGGGGGCATTTTCAAACCGTGCACAGGTCTGTTGTTAGGGTTTTTGTTTAATTTTTTTAATTCTTATTCTTCGATTTTTTATTTAAACTTAAAATTTATGGTGATGTGACAATTTTCAGTAGAATTTCAAGAAACATGAATTCTGCATATCTTTTTTGTTTTAATTTTGTGGTGGTGCTATAATTTTGCCTCTTTGAATTTTTATCATTTGAGTGAGGATGGAATTAATACTTTTAGAGCATTTTGGTATAATAATTTTAATTTTGCTATAACAATACACTTTTTGTGCTTTTGAATATTATATAATAACCAACGGTACAAATACTAAACCAAAAAATACCAAAAATCAGTTTAATAATTCCACTCAACAAACATTAATAAAAAAACATGTTTCTAGCTCAATTCTGACCTTGCGATCTCAATTTTGGGTATTAAAAAGTAATTTAACTACTCTTTAAGAAACTAAATGCTGTTTTATAGCCAAAAAATGTTGTGTTTTTTTTAAACATTTTTTGGTATACCTATTTTATGCTGTTAAGAAAATCTTTTAAGAGTGCTTTAACCAATAATATAAATCAATATTTGTTAGATTGCCGAAAGTCTGGAGGTTCTAAAAATATTGTTACTTTTTTCTGGTCTTCATCAATTTTGTATAGCATATCAACCGCTTAAAAAAGACTCCAAATTTATGAAAAGGTCATGAAAAAAGTAAAACTTAAAAAAGGGATAATTTAATAAAAATGCCTCCAAAGTCAAGTCATAAAAAAAAGTAAAACTTAAACAAAGGGATAATTTAATAAAAATGCCTCATAATACAATTTAACATTTTAGGTTTTCTAAGAAAAAAAAAATAAAAAAGAAGACAAAAACAAATTCCAGCGTGGCGTGCCCAGGATTTAATTTTGGGGGGGGAGGGCGGTCGGGGGGGGGGGGGGTAAATCCTAATCCTGAAGGGGGGTCTGGGGGCAGCAGCCCCCCAGATATGGGGGGTCTGGGAGGCAATAGCCCCCCAGCGGGGTCAAAGGTGAGCCCCTTGTCAGGGGGGTCCGGAGGGCAGAATGCCCCCGGGGGAGAAAATTTTTAATTTAAGGCGCTAAAATTAATTCCAGATGATACTTATTACAAATTTTAAAGTTTTTTTTTATAATTATACATTTAAAACATGTGTTTAAACGTTAATAAAAGGATAATAATGTTTATTTAAGTAGTTTTATTAACCATTTATGCCTTAACTATTAAACGGGACAATCGATTTGAAATCAAAAAACTAAGATAAATTGTCAATTTAAACTACCCGCGTAGCGGGAAAATTTTAGTTTTTTGCCTATTAATATGCTTTTGGAAGGCATCAGGAAAGTTTCTGTACTAATATTAAACGAAAAAATTTTTCTCTCCCAAAATTTAAAAAAACATAAGGGTCGCCCCTTACAAAAAAATCCGGCTTTGCCGGATTTCGCGGGGGGAAGCGGTCGCCCCCGCCCCCTCCCCTGGAGACGCCACTGCATCTGACCATCGAATTTATAGTTTTTCTTTCTTTAAATATAATTTATAGTTTTAGATTCTCCGGACTTGTAGCATGTTAAAACAATGTTTTTATTTTAATTTAGCGATTTATTACAAATTTTTCTTAACAGTAAAAATTGTGTACCCAAAATTTTCTCATTTTTTGCCTATATTTTACTTTATATTATCAAAAATCGTGTTTTAATCATTTTTAAAGTTTAAAATCGAGATCTTCAGGTCAAAATTAACCTAGAAACATGTTTTTATTTACTGTTTGTAGCGTGAAAATCTCTAATCGAATTTCGTACACGTTTACCAGTTATATAAATAACGTTATAAGTAATAAGTACTACACAGAAAGCAAAACAAACAATCATATTGGTTGATTTATGTACCTCCCCCTCCTAAATTTTCCAGCCGCCTATAGCATTGGCTCGGATTTTTTTTCATTTAGGTAGGTAGGTAGGTACGACCATAGGTGGCCAGCCTCTCGGATTTTGGGGGGTATAGGGGGGCTCAAATTTTAGGGGGGGTGTCCGGCAAGACCCAAATTTTGAGGGGGGTGTACGGTGTACCCAATATTTCCGCGCTGCCTTAAAATGGGCTTAAAACGCGTAAAAAACGTAAAACAAGCTTATAAATGCTTTAAAACTGTGTAAAATTGAAATAAGATCTTATTGCAACTTACAAATTTTATTTTTTAATTTTTTTATTAATAATGTGTTTATATATACTTATAATTAGATTAGAAATCATAGTTTTTTTAATAATTAGGTAATAATAGAATAATAATATTATTGTCTTGATTATAAAGTCAAGTATCACAAACTTTTTAATCCATAATTTTATAATTAATTTAAGATTATATACATACATGGGCGTAGCCAGGGGGTCTAGACACGTCTTTTATGCCGGCAAAGGGAAAAATTTGGGGTTAGACAGACCAGTGGCGTGCCCAGGATTTCATTTCAGGGGGGGGCGGTCTGAGGGGTACATACTAACCCTGAGGGGGGGGGTCTGGGGGCGAGCGCCCCCCTGGGGGTTAATGGGCCAGAGCCCCTGGTCAGGGGGGCCCGGGGGCAGAATGCCCCCCCCCCCGGGGAGAAAATTTTTAATTTAAGGCGCTAAAATACACTAGAAATTTTAATTCTAGATGACAATTAAAAGAAAATTTAAGTTTTTTTATTCCTATCCATTTAAAACATGTGTTTAAAACGTTAATAAAAGGTTAATAGTGTTTATAGTAGTTTTATTTAACATGTATGCTTTAACTATTGAGCGGCGAAATCGATTGAAATGGAAAAACTGAGATAAATTGTCAATTTAAACTACCCGCGAAACGGGGAAAATTTGGTTTTTTGACTATTAATATGCTTTTGGAAGGCATCAGGAAAGTTTCTGTATTAATATTTAAGAAAAAAAATTTTCTCTCCCAAAATTCAAAAAACGTAAGGGTCCCCCCTTACAAAAAAATCCGGCTTCGCCGGATTTCGGGGGGGGGGGGCGGCCGCCCCCCCCCCTGGGCACGCCACTGAGACAGACCCCCCTTTGCAGTGGCGTGCCTAGGATTTCATTTCGGGGGGAGCGGTCTGGGGGCCCTACTAACCCTGAAGGGGGTCTGGGGGGCGGCATCCCCCCAGATATGGGAGGGTCTGGGGGGGCGAAAGCCCCCCAGCGGGGTCAAGGGGCGGAGCCCTTTGTCAGGGGGGTCCGGGGGGCAGAAATTTTTTTTGTACTACAATCAGCCACCCCCAAATTGAAACTCTGAATACGTCCTTGCGTAAAAATATATTTGGAGCCACCAGATTCTTGTAATTAATAAAATATATCTTAATTAAATTTTGTACAAGTCCTATACGTGTACTAATTATCGATTTGACTGATCGAAAAGTAAAATATGCATGTGAAACATTCTTATACCTTAAATCGGACTCGTAGACCTTAATTTTAAAGCATTTTTTCGACTTAAGTCTTCTGTAAAAAGTTATGAGCCCATTTAAGCACAAAAATTGCCTATTTTTGGTATGTACAATTTATGGTTTTAAGAAAAAAATTTTGTTAAGAAACAAAATAAATTAAAAACTATATTTTTACATTGCTAAAAGTCTAAAAAATCTGAAATTATCTAAAAAATTTAAAAATTTGTTGGTCATATGGACCACCAAAAACATGGACAGCAATTTTTTGTCTTTTTTGGCTTTAAAAGCTAATTTAAGCTTATTTTTGCTTATATTAGTTATCCTAAGCCTAAGCAAAACCTAAAAATTAAAATAAATTGTATTTTGACATATTTTTATTTAATTATATTATGTTTTTGACGAATTTTCATTTTTTTCAAAATTGAAATTTAGCCCATTTTTTAATGGTTAGGTTATCATACAAAAATGGTAGACACCAGAAAAAAATGTGAACTATATATTCAGAGCCACCAGACTGGTAAATAAGTAAAAAAAAATTTACGTTATTTAAAAGCTAAATAAAAATTTTTTTTACGGCATAAATTGTACATACCAAAAATAGGAGATTTTTGGCTTAAATGGGCTCATAACTTTTTATGGAAGATTTTAACTGTAAAAATATGTGTATTTTATTTTTGGATTGGTTAAACTGATAATTGGTACACGTATGGGACTTGTATCATACAGCCGTAATCACAAACCGGTGAGGCCTCGCCGGGCATTGACGCCCGGCGTCTCCGTGCTAAGCGCAGAGTTTTTGCCTATAGCACATTACAGCACAATGCTATTAAACTTGTGGATATAGTTAGATATTTTGATAATTGTGCATAATAATAATCTATAATTAAAGATAAACATTAGAAATGACGTAATTTATTTTTATAATATTGTGCTACAAGGTGCGATACGCGCAAACTTCCCGCTAAGCGCGGAGACGCTGGGTGTCGACGCCCAGCGAGGCCTCGCCAGTTTTTGAATACGGCTGATTAAATTTAAATCGATCAAAGCGGTATGATTCTTATACGCGTCTCGAAATTCAATTTGACCAATCCTAAAGTAAAATACACTTATAAAACATCTTTGTACACTAAATCGGACACGCAGACTTTGTTTTAATGTGTATGTTTGAGATTTGAGCTTATCGAAACTAGAGTTATGAATCAATTTATACCCAAAAAATGACCTTTTTGGCATATGCAATTTATGCTGTTAATAAAAAAAAGTGTAAACAAACAAATTTAATTAAAAACTACGTTTTAACAATAGTAGAAGTCTAAAGAACTCAAAAAATGTAGAAAAAATATTTGAAAGTGACATGGACCACCAAAAACATGAACAAAATCTGCTTGGCTCTAAACGCAGATTTAAACTCAATTTTTTTCCAATTTATTATTTCTAAGCCTAAGCAAAACCTAAAAGACAAAAAAAAATTGAAATGTAACTGATGTTTATTAAAATAAGTTGTTTTTCATGAATGCGAATTTTTTCAAAACTAAACTTTGGTGGGTATTTAAGCTGCTGTTATAAAAAATTGGTAGCTACCATTTGCGACGTCAATCGTCAAAAAAAAAATTAAAAATAACAGGTATAGCTTATATTAGGTGAAAGCCCATATTAAAACAAACACAAAAATATAAGTTTTATTGCAAACAAATGTATATTAAAGGAATAGCACCCATAAACGTGCGTTGATTTTTTAGATATGACCTCGCACAAAAGTTTCTTAACGCGCAGGGAGAAAAAACTTGGAAGTCGGGGCCAGGCAGCTGGAAAAGAAGACTGCGCGTATAGCAAAATCACAACCTATAGCACGCGGAGGACTGAAAATGAACTACACAGAATAAATAGGTAACATAACTTAAAAACAAAGAAAAAGATAAAAAACACCATTAAATATTTTTTAAATAAAATATAACTCTTTTGATAGGTAATATTGTGCTTTTATTTAAACCTGTTTTATTTTAAAATTTTAATATATAGTATATTCTTATTTATTATAATAAATAAAAAAAATAAACACATTATTATTCAACGAATACATAATTATTTTGAAGCACCAAAAGCTATATTTTTGAAAATATATGCTTTTAAAAACATGATCATGTTTGCTGCATAGTTAACAAACATGTTTATATTAAGCAAATGGCAATAAAAAATATAACGCCAAGTCAAAAAAAAAAAAAATTTATGTTTTAGAAAATTTGACAAATATGACATTAGTTTTCTGCAAATATACATTTTAGGGTAATGTATTTAATTTTGGCACTTTTCTGTTTTTCCGATGTAACTTTTCACTGTATAGCCCGATTTTCATGTTTGATAGCTCATTTCAAAGCTTTCACGATACTGCGTTGCGTCACAAAAGTTTCACTGTACGAAAGTAGTTTTTTTACTTAATTAAATCAGTTTTTAAAAAAATGGAAAATTGCCGAAATTAAATTTGTGCATTTAATTTTGGCGTTTTACAAACAATCGATTGTTTTTCAGTCAAAAAATTACCATTTTCAAAAATTTAAAAGCCTATTATTATGTCCAGACGGTTTTCTACTTTTTTAGGCTTCTAATTGTTGTATAACGTGTAACTGGCACAAATTTACAGCTAAAATACTAAATGGTATCAAAATGAGCAAAATTTGGGAAAAAAGTGAATTTAATTTTGGCACTTTTTAAAAGGACCCCCTTAATCGAGTTTAAGTGCAGTGCTATGACCCCTACACATTTCAACGTTGTCTTTTAACTATTTACAACTACAATTTAACACTCGACCACTTAATTCAACCCGTTTTTACCTACAGCAATATGTGTGCCAAAATTATTTTATTTTATAAAGATTGCTCACCACAGACGCAACGCAGAACCACAGGAACTAAAAATTCGGAAATTAAACTAAATTTTATCTATACAGTTTAAGTTTTAAACCAATTTATTGAGTAATTATGAAATGCCCATGTTCTAAAAACGAGTAACAATTTTATTTTTTATAAATCACACAATTTCACATAAAAATATCATAACATAACAAATAAAAAGCTTACGAAAGTCATCTACAAATAATTAGCTCTCATTTGAGCTATCAAACGTCGTATTCCGTGCAGGATTACCAAAGATATAGTCCAAAATCAAAAATGCCCATTTTGGAAAAGTGCCGAAATTAAATGCACTACCCTACACCCACAAACATTATATTTTCATAAAGTAGAAACTTCTGGGGTTGCGCTAATACCGGCTGCATGATTGGTATTTCTATAATAAGCCAGCGGTATTCAATAAAACATAACCTGGTCAAAAAATTTTTTTATTTTTTTTTAATAAAGATTCTTCATAAAATACCTTATAATTCATCAAATATATGTTTTAAGGACTAAAAGCTATATTTTCTGAAATATCAAGCTTTTTCACTTATTTTAACAGCTTAAAATGCTTAAAAATATGTATTCCAATTGATTTTATAGTAATTAAAAAATCGTGGACCAAAATTTTCATGTGCCTAAATTTTGAATTCAATTTAATTTCCAAGAACGAATATAACGTTTTACACAATAAACTATTATATTAAATTAAAGCTGGGAACCTAATCTTTATTTGGAGCTATGTTACCTAGATTTTCTCTACGCAATAATTTTTTATAAGCATTAAAATGCCAAAATGACCTCTTAAGTATGGAATTTTTAAAAAAGTTTCCAAGACAATTTTTTATCCTACTGCGAAAAAAAGTATTAATCAAACCCATTTTTAATGGAAATATTCAATTCTGGTTGTTCAGCTACCTTTTTTAATGATTATTCATGAGTTTCAACAAACTTAAAACCAACGAGTTTTTTTTCCTTGAATTTTTTGAAACAAAAAAAAATTTATTTTTATGAAATTACAGTAACCCAACTTTTTTTCTACAGGACAAAAAAAACCCCG
The DNA here is from genome assembly GCA_030248175.1 of Microlaimidae sp. YZB2_3. Taxonomy (NCBI): domain Eukaryota; kingdom Metazoa; phylum Nematoda; class Chromadorea; order Desmodorida; family Microlaimidae; species Microlaimidae sp. YZB2_3. The sequence goes on from JASAMX010028417.1 coordinate 10,083, forward strand.
ACGAAAAAAAACCCCTTATCAAGCAAGAAATTCTATTTTAAAGCTGAAGGTTTGAAGAAAAAAATTTGCGCTGGAACGCGGCAGCGCAGTGTGCAGAAAAAAACACAGCGGCGAGAGGCGATTGACGTTGCTACTACCATCAAAAAAATAAAAGTATATTTATAACTGCCAGGCACTTGGTAATACTAGCGACGTCAATCGTCAAAAAATTTTAAAAACAACAGGTATAACTTATATTAGGTGAAGTCCAAATTAAAACAAACACAAAAATATAAGTTTTATCACAAACAAACGTATATTAAAGGAATAGTACCCATAAACGTGCGTCGATTTTTTTAGATATGACCCCGCGCAAAAGTCACTCAACATGCAGGGAGAAAAAATTTGAAGTCAGGGCCAGGCAGCTGGGCAAGAAGACTGCGCGTAAAACAGAGTCACAACCTATAGCATGCGGAGGACCAAAAATGAATTACACAAAATAAATAACCCACCTTAAAAAAAGAAAAAAGATAAAAAAGCACCATTAAATATTTTTTAAATAAAATATAACCCTTTTGATAATATTGTGTATGTGCTTTTATTTAAACCTGTTTTATTTTAAAATTTTAATGTATTGTATGTTATTATTTATTTTAATAAATAAATAGAATAAACACATTATTATTCAGTGAATACATATTTTGAAGCACCAAAAGCTATATTTTTTGAAAATACATGCTTTTAGAAACATGATAATGTTTGCTGCATAGTTAACATGTTTTTATTAAGCGAATGGCAATAAAAAATATAACGCCAAGTAAAAAAAAATTAATTTATTTTTTAGAAAATTTGACAAATATGACATTAGTTTTCTGCGAATATACATTTTACACCCATAAACATTATATTTTCCAAAAGTAGAAACTTTTGGGGTTACGCTAATTCTGGCTGCTTGATTGGTATTTCTATAATAAGCCAGTGGTATTCAATAAAACATAACCTGGTCAAAAAAATTTTTTTCTTTTTTTTATAAAAATTCTTCATAAAATACCTTATAATTCAGATATTCAAATATTTGTTTTTAAGGACCAAAAGCTATATTTTCTGAAATATCATTCTTTTTTACGTATTTCAACAGCTCGAAGTGCTTAAAAATATGTATTCCAATAGATTTGATAGTAATTAAAAAATCATGGATGAAAATTTTGATGTGCATAAATTTTGGATTCAATTTAATTTCCAAGAACGGGTCCGCTTTGTTTTAGTCCCGCTTTGTTTTAGTCCCGGAAAAAAGTCACTGTGAGCTTCGTTTCAGTTTTGCTTTGTTTTAGTCCCGCTTCATTTTAGTCCCGCTTCGTTTTTGTCCCGCTTCATTTGAGCCCCGCTTCGTTTTAGTCCCGGCAGAAAATGCGTTCATAAACTAGTTCCTGCTACGTTGCTTCGTTTCAGTCCTGGAAAAAACGCTGCAAGCTTCATTTTAGTCTTGGCAAAAAATCCGCGGCGAAAAATCTGCGCAAGTCATTTTGCCGCAATATTTTGTTTTATACAAAGACCTTTGTACTACAATTTTCTAAGCTTATTTGATTCATTTTGCATTGATTTAAGAATTTTAGAATTTTTTCATTTATTTAAACTATTTTTAGTTTTTTAACCCATTTAGTTTACTGTAATTAAAGGAACACTCTCACAAATCAAATTTCTATAACACCCTAAATAGACTACTCTTTTAGTTTTTTAACCCGTTTAGTTTACTGTAATTAAAGGAACACTGTCACAAATCAAATTTCTATAACGCCCTAAATGGAGTACTCTTTTATTACAAAACCTTAATTTTAATGTGGACGTCAAAACTATTTTGAGTTTTTTGCCCTGTTTAGTTTATTGCAATTAAATAAGGACTGTCGCAAACCAAATTTCTATAATGCCCTGAATAGAGTACTCTTTTAATACAAAACTACTCTTTTAATCTTAATCTACTTCAAATTAAATATTTTGGTTTCTCCAGCCCAATTCAACAACATTCATAAATTTTAATTATATTGGTTCAGTAACAAAGTTGTATGATCTGGGCGTTACAGGAATTTCATTTGTGGTATTACTCCTTTAAAACCCAAACAATAAATTTGAAAATACTTTTATATTTTATTTTTTCAGAAAGTTTTATATTAATTTTAGAAAATTCCTTTATATTCTATCTGCAACATTTTTATTATTATCGCATTCAAATACACAAAAGAAAAGAATAAATTCAGAATCTATAATATAAAACATAAAAACATTAATAATTTTTTTTTAATTTAATTTGCTTTTATGTCACTAATTTGTTGGTATACGTTTCAGACATGTGCACTGCCCCCCGGGGTTTAAACGAAGGGGGCAATTCCAAAATGGGGGCACGGGGGGGGCAACTTTTTTGAAACGGGGGGGGGCACTAAAACGGGGGCGGCAAGCAGAGGGGAAAGAAAAAAAGAAAAAAAGGAAAAAAAAGGAAAAGGGAAAAAAGGGACAAAAAAAGCGGAAATAAGGTAAAAATAGGTCTAAAATAGCTTAAAATAAATTGAAATAGGCTAAAAACTGCAAAAAATTCGCAATGATGGCGTCATCATAGGTCAAAAATGGCGTCATATTTTTAGGGTACTTTTTCATTTTTTGGGGGGGGGGGGCAATAAAACGGGGAGGGGCAAATCCTCCAATAAAACGGGGGGGCATTTTCAGACCGTGCACAGGTCTGACGTTTTAACCAAAATTTTATTTTACAATTAAATGTTTGTAAGAAATCATAAAAGGAATCACATATCAATAAAAAGGATCATATAAAAGCAAATAAAATAGTTTTTTTTAACATAAATGAATCTAATATACATAAGTTTGAAATCGCTCATTTAATGGTCGGAGCTGCGGTGATATCTTCGTCTTAAATGGCCGGAGCTCCAGAGCATGATATTGGAGGTTCGGAACACATAGATATATTTATGTATATATTTATTTATATATATTTAGTGTGTTATTTCATATTTTTTTTACAATAACCGATGATTGAAATAAACGAAAATTTAAAATTCTTACAGTTTGTTTGATAGTAAGACAACCTCCCGGCTTTGGGGAAGGTATAGGCACCTTGCACTGGAACTCGGTTTATACATGAAGTATGCAATATACATAAGCGTCACGTCACCATATTGGATAATTACCCTATCTCCTACTTATCTTTCGTAGTATGCAGATCAACCGATCAAAAGCGCGCGAAATTTTGATGGGTTGATCTGCATACTACAAGAGACAAGGAAATACCGTAATTATCCATTATGGTGACACTTATGTATATTGCATACTTTATGTATAAACAAAGTTCCAGTGCAAGGTGCCTATTCTCAGAAATGTAAGAAAAGTAAGGCCCGTGTATCCCTCGAACCCCAATTCGTAGTGTTTAAAACTGGAACCCTGAAATTTTAGTAAGAAATCCTGGGTATAACCAACAAAATTTTTAACAAACTAAATTTTATTTTGAAACTTTAGGGTCTCCAACGGCCCTAAAAACTACTTAAAATTGCTAATAAATTTTAAGTAATTTAGTTTTTTATGTTTTTTTTTGGATTTGCTTTGATCATGAAACTCTGCATGAAATAACACTCTTTTAATAAACGTTCTGTTGTAACAACTCAATAAAAAATTTCTATGAACAAATAAAAACAAGAAGCTTTTTATAATCTTTTTTTGAACACATTAATTAAATTTAATTCAAAAGCCTTCTTTTTGAACATACGCTAATTATTTATTACATGTGTTACGTAATAAATAACATGGGATTAAGAAAACAAAAACAACAGCTGGCTGTGCCTACTGAACTTTAGGCGAGTAAATCGATTTTTTTAAATTATGCAAATATTTTGCACAGAAAGACTGCACGCAGGAAAATGATACAAGTTGATGAATGTATTTTCCGCCAGGACTAAAACAAAGCGAGACTAAAACGAAGCGGGACTAAAATGAAGCGGGACTAAAATGAAGCGGTACTAAAACGAAGCGGGACTAAAATGAAGCGGGACTGAAATGAAGCTCGCAGTGATTTATTTCCGGGACTCAAACGAAGCGGGACTAAAAAGTAGCAGATTCTCCAAGAACGAATATCACGTTTTACACGGTAAACTATATATCAAATTAAAGCTGGTAACCTAAGCTTTATTTGGAGCTATGTTCACCTAGAATTTCTCTACGTAATAATTTTTTATAAGCAATAAAATGCCAAAATGACCTCTTAAGTATGAAATTTTTTAAAACAGTTTCCAAGACTTATTTTTCGACCTACTGCGAAAAAAAAAGTATTAATCAAACCCATTTTTAATGGAGATTTCAATTCTGGTTGTTCAGCTACCTTTTTTAATGTTTATACACAAGTTTGAACCAACCTGAAATTGAAGACTTTTTGGTTTTTTTTTCGATTTTCTTGAAACATAAAAAAGAATGTGTGTTTGGGGGGAAATAGAGTAAACAAAACTTTTTTTGCCGAATAAAAAAAACCGGACGTAAAAAAACGCAGTATTAAGAGAGAAATTCTATTTTTAATATAAATCTTTGAAGAAAAAAAATACTCGCGCTGGAATGCAGTAGCGCACAGAGCCCAGCGTGCAGAAAAAAACACAGCGGCGAGAGGCGATTGACGTCGCTAGTAATACAAAAAAATAAGATTAGTTTGATTAAAAGCTTAATAAAAAATTTCCTTAAACATAAATTATACGTTCCAAAAAAGGTTATTTTTGGGGTATAAATCGGCTCATAACTCTTAATGAAAAGCTCAAATCTCAAAAATAACTACAAAAATAAAATCTACGGGTCCGATTTAGAGTATAAAAATGTTTTATAAGTGTATTTTACTTTAGGGTCGGTCAAATCGAATTTTGGGACGCGTATGGAAATCCTACCGATTAAAGCTTTATTGGAAGTTTTCTCTTAACAGCATAAAATGGAACTTTAAAAAAAGTAGTTTTTGGCTAAATAGAATACCATTTATTTCCTTAAATAGTAATTTAATAATTTATTAAAGCCAAAACTAGGATTGGTCAAATTTATCGATATTTATCTGGGGAAAGTCTCAACTGAATTTCAGTACTTGTGCGTACCAGGTGAAATAATATCAAAAAACTAACAGTATACTAAGTCTAACAAGTCAGTGGCGTTTCCAAGATTTCATTTAGGGGAAGGGCGGTCTGGGGGTTAACAATAACCCTGAAGGGGGGTCTGGGGGGCGGCAGCCCTCCAAAAATGGGGAATTTGGGGGGCGAGAGCCCCCCAGCGGGGTCAAGGGGCAGAGTCCCTTGTCAGGGAGGGTCCTGGGTGCAATCTCCCCCCCCCCCCCTCCCGGGGAAGAACTTTTTAATTTAAGGCGCTAAAAAACGCTAGAAATTTTAATTCCAGATAATATTTATAGCAGAATTTAAGGTTTTTTTATACCTATACATTTAAAACATGTGTTTAAAACGTTGATAAAAGGATAATAGTGTTTCAGGGACGTAGCCAGAGTTTCATTTTGGGGGGGGGGGGCGGGCGGATTTTAGTACAAAAAAAAATTTCGGGGGGCTCCGCCCCCCCCCCCCCCCCCAAATCTTGGGGGGGGGGGCGGAGCCCCCCCTTAATTTTTGAAAACGTTAAAAAAGCAGGGATAAACGTAGATAAAGCTGTATAATACACTGTTTTTGGCCTAATAACCTATTATCTAATGTTTTTAGCGGTAAAAACATGTTTTCTTAGTTAAAAATTACATAAGCACACATTCACAGAGCCTCGCTTTTACAAAAAAGGAATTTAGAGACGTTAGTTTCAGACCCCTTGGCTAAACCTACATTGTAAACCAAAGCACATGAGCAGCATCTCGGCTCCATGTTTTCTAGGGTACCTACCTATATGAAAAAAATCCGAGCCAATGCTATAGGCGGCAGGAAAATTTAGGAGGGGGGAGGTACATAAATTAACCAATATGATTGTTTGTTTTGCTTTCTGTGTAGTACTCATTACTTATAAAAATTATTGTACTAACTTTAAAATAACATTAGCATCAGGCAACATAAATAACGAGATATATATGTATGTATACTATAGAAAGCAGACCTGTGCACGGTCTGAAAATGCCCCCCCCCCGTTTTATTGGAGGATTTGCCCCCCCCCCGTTTTATTGCCCCCCCCCCCCCCCCAAAAATGAAAAAGTACCCTAAAAATATGACGCCATTTTTGACCTATGATGACGCCATCATCGCGAATTTTTTGCAGTTTTTAGCCTATTTCAATGTATTTTAAGCCATTTTAGACCTATTTTTACCTTATTTCCGCTTTTTTTGTCCCTTTTTTCCCTTTTTCCTTCTTTTTTTCTCCTTTTTTTCTCTTTTTTTTTCTTTCCCCCCTGCTTGCCCCCCCCCGTTTTATTGCCCCCCCGTTTCAAAAAAGTTGCCCCCCCGCGCCCCCCCCCCCCCGTTTTGGAATTGCCCCCCCCCCGTTTTAATCCCGGGGGGGGGGACAGTGCACAGGTCTGAGAAAGTGTCCGCTGAGCGAAGCGAAGCGGAAAAATTTTTGGTTTTAAGGGGTCAATTTGGGTACTAAAATTATTTTATAGTTTGGCGCCGAGCGATAAGCGAGGCGCTAGAAAATTTTGAATTTTTAGTCTCTGAAAACCCCCAAATTTTACTATCTGGCGACCATTTCGGGGGGGGCGGCCGCCCCCCCCCCCCCCCCAACCACTATCCTTATTTTTCCTCCTGTCCCCGACCGTTTCGGGGGGGGCGGCCGCCCCCCCGCCCCCCCCCCTGGCTACGTCCCTGTAGTGTTTATAGTAGTTTTATTAAACATGTATGCCTTAACTACTGAACGGGATAATCGATTTGAAATCAAAAAACCAAGATAAATTCACAATATAAACTACCAGCGTAGCGGGGAAATTTTGGTTTTTTTGACTATTAATATGTTTTTGGAAGGCATCAAGAAGGTTTCTGTATTAATATTAAAGAAAAAAAATTTTCTCTCTTAAAATTTAAAAAACCTGAGGGTCCCCCCTTACGAAAAAATCCGGCTTTACCAGATTTTGGGGGGAGGGCGGCCGCCCCCCCCCCCCCCCCCCGCCCCGCCTCCCCCCCCCCTGGGCACGCCACTGTAACAAGTCAAGTCTTCTATACTTGAGACTACTTACCTAACAGTCTAATCATACATGAGCATAGGGGGGGGGCAGGGTGGGGTCCACCCTCCCTCCCCCCCTCTAGTCTCAAAATTTCGGACCCTTCTCCCCCCCCCCTCTAAAAAAATCTAGGCCCCCCTCCTCCCGAAATTTTTAAATTTTGATACCCTACCCCCCTTTGAAATTCCAAATTATGTTGCTTCCCTCCCCTTCCGGTTGTGGTAAATTGTGGTAAAAAACAATACTTTTGTACTCTTTGTATACTTAAAAAGCCTATTTAAGTATATAAAATTCTATTATTAGTGCTAAATTAAAAAAACTTAAATAAATAATTTTATGTGACTTTTTTGGAAACCGGACTTCCTCTGACCCCCTCTAGATTTCAAATTGGTCCAAAAAGGGTAGACCTCCCGGGGGGTACGGACCCCCCTCCCCACCTCCCCCCCCAGGACCCCCCTCCTAGTTTTCAATCAAAGGGCCAATTACCCGGGGTGGCCACACCTCCTAGCTTGCCGGTTCATGCTCATGCATGGGTCTAACGTTACCAAGAAGTTGGAAACTAAAAATACCTACATTTTATGGTGCCGTTTCAGCATCAAATCGGTTTTAAACCCGCGAAAACATTCTTCACATATAAATGGTGCACTCAAGTCACTGTCCAAATTTATACGCGATGTGTTCGGTGATCCTTTTTTCTTTGGAACATTGCGCCCGCTCAAATAGGGAACCGCGCGATCGTTTAAAACTGAGGATATTTCTTGCGACACGAAATTCAGCGTGGTACTGGTTTCCTCTGAAGTGTCGTTAATAAAGTCAGATGGTGACCCTACATCAATGTCATCAACTTTAATACTTGTACCTGACTCCATCAGCAAATTTCTTTTATTTTTACATTTTAACAATCACTAATAAACCAGCTATCAACTAAAATTATTATAATAACAATCTAAACTTTGAAAATTTTAAAATTGAATCAGCGGAAAAAACTAAAAATCTGGCAAACACTAAATTCCACCGACTCCGACTCCGCCTCAAATTTCTGAAAATCATATGTTGATGTGCAGGTTAGGCGGAATTAACAGAATCTCGAACAAAATGAACCAATTTAAATGTTTTTTAAATCAATTTAGCTCTTTTACGTGTAATTTTTTAGAACTTAATAATTTTTAACTGCATTACACTATAAAAACATTAAATTAAGTTTAAAAACCATAAATTTACCAAATTTAGAAAGGAATAATTAATTAATCTTGAGAAACTAGTTAACTTCCAATTATTGATAAACTTCCAATCTAGTACAGAAACATGGTTAAGATTCGTGCTTTGATTTGTTGGATAAAAGATTTTTCCTGTGAATATAGGGTTTGGTTAATGGTTAGATTCACGGTTTTTGGTTTTTAAATTGAAACATTTGTTATAACAAATATTAAAGATGTTAGAAAATTTTGCAGAAAAAAAATTTAAGACAAAAAAACATTATTTTTCCTAAGCCTAAGTGAAACCTAGAAATTAAGATAAAAATATAAAAAAAGCTTAAAAGCTATTAAAATCCCGAATAGTTTACTGTTTAAATAAAAAATATTTATTTCGGGATATATTATGCCGAAAATATTTTTTCTGGACACCAAAAGGTTTTAAAAGTTGTGTAGAAAGCTTTAAAAACTTTTAAACCTCAAAATTTGGCTAATTTCCGTGATAAAGTGCACAAAAATTATGTAATTTAATCAACACTTACAAAATTTACATAATGTTAAAAAGTACGGTAAATTACGGTAGATTTTGGACGGAGTCGGAGTCAGTGGAATTTAGTGTTTGCCAGGCCATGGACCCCTATACTCCTGGACAGTCAACGTTTTGAGAGAAGTGTGTGAAACAGATACATCACTGACAGATGCTACATGTGCTAAAATCCGCAATTTTCGGGCTGAAAACTTTTTGTAAATAATTTTTTTTTCACAAAATTAGGTGGTTTTGATTTATTAATGTATTTTTGTATTTTTAAAAAGGATTTTTGAAAATTTTATAGCATAATAAAATGTTGTCCAGGGGCCTGTTTCATAAAACCTTTGTAAATTCTCATTTTACAAATCTCCGCCTTTTTTTGTAAAATGCGCGACAAAGGTTTTTCGACTTGTAATCCAGGGGGAGCATCTCCGCGCACTGTTCTGCACTGATTGGTCGCAGCCACGTTATCTCATCTCTCTATCATTTAATTTAAAAAAAATAGGCGGAGATTCGTAAAATGAAAATTTACAAACGTATTTATGAAATAAGCCCCAGTACTAAAATTTCCCATTTTTACGCGTTTTTTTTTATAAAATATTAACACAAATGATGAATATTTTTACCACAATATTTACAGATATAGTGGTAACTTACTAAGCAAAAAAATGGAAACTGGTAGTGGCATTATGTTACTATGGACAATCCCTAACAAAATATTATACTATAGTCATTAAAAAAGTACCAACCTTTAAGTTTTTATATGTTAATAAATATTTTTATAATAAAGCTAGAAGAATAATACATAGTAAAATTGATTAACTGATTAGTTATTACTAAACAAAAAAGACTAACATTCATACAGTAATTTTAGGTTATAAAAGATTAAAAAGGTAATACGTTTTCAATAAATCAATTTTTTTTTAATTTTTTTTTATTTCATTACTATGTATTAAATATTAAACATTATATTGCAAACAATTCGTCCAATCGGGTGCATTAGTCTGCAATTATCTAATGAAGTGTCCCGGAGCTTAAAGCTCCAGAGATCCGAAGCGGAGTTTTGATTTTAGAAGCTCTGGAGCAACCCCAGAGCCCGCCCGCCCTATTTTTTCCTCCCTAATATTGCTTAATGAATGTAATATTTTTAAAGTTTATTTAGTAGTAACTGATCAGTTAATTATTATTCTTCTAGCTTTATTATGAGAATATTTATTGGCACCAAAGATTTGAGGTATGTTCCATTCTTAATGACTATAGTATAACTTTTCGTTAATTATTGTCTATTGTAAACATAGGACTGCTACCAATTTTCCTTTTTGCTTAGTAATTCAGCGTTATATGTGGAAATTAAGTGATAAAAATATTTCTTTACTTGTTTTAATATTTTGTGAAAAAAAGCAAAGAATGTGAAATTTTAGTACTAAATGGAATTTTATTATGATATAAATTTTTAAAAAAAAGCTATTTTTAAACTATAAAAAACATTGATACATTCAAAATCACTTAATTGTATGAAAAAATTTTATACAAAAAAGTTTTAAGCCCGAAAATTGAAGATTTGAGCACAAGTAAAATCTGTCAGCGATGTATCTGTTGCACACCCAGAGATCCATTCCAAGGAAACGCCGACTGTCCAGGAGTATAGGGGTCCATGGCCAGGCAAATACTAAATTCCACCGACTCCGACTCTGACTCTGCCTCAAATTTCTGCAAAGTATATATTGATGTGCAGGTTAGACGGAATGAACCTCGAGCAAAATAAACAAATTAAATGCTTTTTAAATTGATTTAGCTCTTTTAACATGTAAATTTAAAAAAACTAACAGTTTTTAGCTGTATATAAATCAGTAAATTAAGTATAAAAACCATAAAATTATTAATAAATTAAAGATAGAATAAAGAAACAAGAAAAAAAATAAAAAATCAAGAGAAACTGGATAAACTTACAAATTTTTATTCCAGTGCAAAAACATGGTGTAGATTTTTGTTTTTATTTGTTTCCTTAAAGATTTTTAATAAGAATTTAGGGTTTGGGTTTGGGATATGATACACATATTTGTTTTTTTAAATTAAAACAAGGTTATAACAATTAATAAAGATGTTTTTATTTAAAAAAATTTTACAGGGAAAATTCAAGACAAAGAAAATTTTATTTTTCCTAAGCCTAAGCGAAAGCTTCCACGATATTTAAAACTCTCCCATTTAAAGGAAAATTGTTCAGTGTAAAAGACAGAGTTATGACCTTATAAAATCCTTTTTAGCCAATTAGGGCTTGGAAAAAAATGGAGATTTTTCATTCATTGGAAATCCTATTTTTTTCCAAGCTCTATTTGGCTAAAAGTGATTCTAACAGCTCCTCCCACAACCATTTCCACAACCATTCCCACAGAGCAAAATATATATGACGTGATCACGAATACTTTATGACATTTTGAGGGTCCTTAAAATCCTGATGTGTCTTAAATAAGAGCTTACAGTTAATTTATATCTGGCTGATGCTGAAAATTAAAATGCAGACATGATGGGACCAATTAAAATTGTGCGGTAATAACGTTTTAAAAAACAAACAAATAAAAACACAGAATTTTTTTTTTTAATTCCACCTTTCCACAAAATATACAAAAAGCCTTTAAAAAATAAGCATTTTTAGCCCTTAAAAAATTTGCATTTAGGTTCCAAATTAAATAATTCAATAAATAATATTAGTATAGCTTTTAAATTTTTTAAAATGATGTTTTGACTATGAAACAATAGATTGTTTGTAAAGTACCGAAATTAAATGCATACATTTAATTTCGGCAATTTTCCGTTTTTTTAAAAACTGACTTAATTAAGTAAAAAAACCATTTTCGTACAGTGAAACTTTTATGACGCAACGCAGTATTGTGAAAGCTTCAAAATGAGCTATCAAACATGAAAATCGCGCCATACAGAGAAAAGTTACATTGGAAAAACGAAAAAGTGCCGAAATTAAATGCACTATCCTATCGCGGTCAGCTAGATTTTATTTGCCTACAGGTAACATCACTAATTTCTCAAAGTTGATGTGTGTTAAGATTTGCCATGGTCCATGGAGGAATTAAAACTTTATTATTGCGATAAAAAGTAAAGATAAAATGTTTTTGAGTACATAAAGATAAGCTGTATTCAGCTTCCGTTTTGTATTCCGATTCAGCTGGATCCATCATCATTTTTTTCTATTTTTTTCTTTTACTCAAATATGTTTTATCAGTATGTTTTATCATGGGTGGCGCGGGAGCGCCACGGGGCGATTTAGAGCGGCGGCGCCGCACCAACAATAATTAGAGAACGTGGGTAAATTTTGAAATGCATGTTCATCTCCTTCTTTCTCTTCTTCTTCTTCTTTTTTTTCTTCTTCTTCTTCTTCTTCTTCTTCTTCTTCTTCTTCTTATTATTATTATTATTATTATTATTATTATTATTATTTATTATTATTATTTATTTATTTATTTATTTATTTATTTATTATTATTTATTTATTATTTATTATTATTTATTATTATTATTATTATTATTATTATTATTATTATTATTATTATTATTATTATTATTATTATTATTATTATTATTATTATTATTATTATTATTATTATTATTATTATTATTATTATTATTATTATTATTATTATTATTATTATTGTTATTATCTATTTATTTATTTGTAAAATGCACAGGTCATAAATTACGACAACTATACGTGCAAGTACAAAAAAAAAATACTTAAATGTCATTAAAAACAAGTGAATCAAATACATACAAAAAGAACCCAAAGTTACATTATAAATGATTAATCTCAAACGACTTGATTTTATTTTTCTAATGTAGTTGATAAAACAATGTTTTTGGTAACCCGTTCCATGTTTTTATTACTCTTTAGAAAGAAATTTTTTGACACTTTCAAAACTTTATATACCAAAATCATATCGTTTTTAATCCTGCGATTTTGCAAACTTTCCAATTTAAGTTCAAATTAACCGAGTATTATAGGGGACCGCTGGCAAACAAAATCGTTCGTAAAGCCGTTTGGTAAAAATTCTTTGAGGTTTTTCTAAAATTTCTATATTTTTGAGCAGAAAAGGTGACCAAATATATGTTTCGAATTCAAGGAGCGGGCGAATATATGTTTTGTACGCAAGCAAAAATATATCCATATCACTTGACTGAAACGCTCGAAAAAGTAGTCCTACTTTAGCACATGCATTTGCTGAGATTTTCGCGCAATGCTCTGAAAAGTTTAGTTTATTATCGATATTAATACCCAAGTCCCGCACTGAAGTACATTGAACAATTTCAACATTATTTAAGTTGTAAGTCTTACAAGGATTGTCATAACCAAGAGATAATACACTGCATTTATGGAAAGCAATAGTTAACTGCCACGTATCAGCCCATTTGCTAAATTTCTGCAAAGATTTAACAAAACCTTCATTTTTATCGTTTTTAGAAAAACTTGTATAAAATTTTGCGTCGTCCGCAAATAACTTAACTTTGGTTTCGGGTCCTAAACATTCTGGGAGATCATTTATGTAGACCAGAAAAAAGAGGGGTCCCAAAACACTGCCCTGGGGTATCCCACTAGTAATTGTAGCTGATTTTGATGTAATGTCGTTAATTACAACTTTTTGTTTCCGATTAGTTAAAAATTCTTTGAACCATGAAAGTAACTCATAATCAAAACCATACGATTTTAGCTTGAGTAATAATTTTGGGTGACTTACGGTATCAAACGCTTTTGCAAAGTCCACGTAGACTACATCGATGCATTTTTTCGCGTCAAGTGCACTAATCCAGTCACATAGACTAAGCAAAAGCTGTAACCCTACAGATCGGCCTTTTAGAAAACCAAACTGATCTTTTGAAATTAATTTTTTGTCTCTTAAATATTTAATGCACGACTCATAAATTATATTTTCCATTGTTTTTAAGCAGTTGCTCGTTAGATTTAATTGTCTGTAGTTTTTTACTTCAAAACTTAACCCTTTTTTAAACTTTGAAGGTACTATTGCTTCTTTCCATAAATCAGGCATAGTACCCGATTTCATTGACAATTCATACATAAGCGCAAGTGAACCAGCAATATTAGCATAAACACGTTTTAAATAATAAGCCGGCAGATTATCTGGAGATTTTGAAAGTTTATTAGGAAGCATTTTTAATCGTTTGGCAACTACCTCCACTAGAAATAATATATTATAAAGCCCTTGTATTGTATTGTATTTTATTTTGACTAAGCAGGGACACACATAAGCAATATAGACACATTGCACTGATTTTGTATGCACCACAAAACAGAAGACTAGTAGTAATAATATGAAATACATTAAACCAAAAAGTCAGCCCACCAACCGCTTTTATCCCATTAGGATTCGCGACTCCCATGGAAGATAAGCGATCGGCACCCTAAAACAAATTGGCTGAATTATTTCAAGATTTGCAAAAAATAAATACATACAAACATAATAATTAAGGAATATTATAGAAAGAAGTAAAAATATTATATCACATCATAAAAAGGAATATTTCCCAAAAGCTCATGCAAAAAGTTACAATCACGCATGCGACAATAAAATAGTTTTTTGTTAAGTTCACACAAATCTGTATTTAAACTATTCCAAAGTCTAATACTTTGCCTTAAAGCAGAAAAGTTTGAACGATTCAGGAACTTAGTAGGGAGTTCATACTCATAACGATTATTTTGCAGACGTTGAGATCTTCTGAGATTATGGTTTGCAGTCAAATAGAAATAGTCATGGGGCGGAATCCTAAACTCATGGTGATAAGAATAAATGAGCCTTGTTCGATAACTTGCTGCGGTTAATCCTATTGAAGGAATTCCACTTAGATGTTGTAGGTGTTCATATGAATTGACATAGTTTTTGAAAATCATTTGGAGTCCAGATTTAAGAGCTTTATCTAACAAAAGTCTGTCTTTTTGGAACACTGGGTAATAAACTGCAAGTCCATATGCCATTGATGGAAAGATTGTACTAAAAAATATTTGATTAAGAATTGTGGAACTAACATTTTTACCTAACAGTTTAGCTAAGGCACCAGTAGATTTACGTAATGCCACATTTTTAATTTCCACATGTTTGCTCCAAGACAAACGCTCATCTACAGTCAATCCCAAATTTTTATAATTTTTAACCCTCTCAATTATATGATTGCTGAGCTTTAGATCAACATATAAAAAAGTATTTTGATTTCCAACTAAAAGAATAATGTATTTAGTTTTAGACGTGCTGACAGTTAGAAAGCGATCTGAAAAATAAGTATTTATTAAATGGATGTTACTGTTAAAAGCCAATTCATCCTGATTTGTAACTATTGGCTTGATAAGACATAGATCATCGGCATATAATATTAGTTTAGAATTTGTTGATAAAACCAAGGATCCCTTTGTCTTTCTCAAACTTGCTTGGAAAATAAGGCAGTTTTTCATGATCTAGAGTAAACGCAAAGTAATCTTGAAATAATTCGGATTTTTCAGTATCATTTAATGTAATAGATATAGAACCATCTGGTCTTTTTATTAGTCCAATAGAAAATGGCTTAGAATTAAGTTTTTTATTAGCAAACTTATAAAACGTCTTTTTGTTTTTGCTATTAATCGCTTTTTTTTCCTGCTCTTTATAAAAATGTTTTAACGCTTCTTTATAGTCTTTTGCGCATTTTTTGTATAAAAACTTTGATTGTTTTTTCTTTTTCTTTTGATTTGATTTTTCCTTTTTTATATAAAATACGCTTTTTCCTTAACAGAGAGTTTATTTCTTTTGGATATTTAAAACCTTTTTTCCTGGTAGTTTTATCTGAAACAAAGTGGTTGATACAAAAATAATTTACATCACAAAATACATTGTAGTAATTATTAACAGTTTTACAATATGAAAATAAATTTTCCCATTTTACAGTTTTAAGATACTCGTTAATTTCAACATAATTAGCTTTTTTAAAACCCTTAAAAACTCTAACTTTTTCTATAATAAAAATTGAATCAAAATCAATACTAAAATCAAGGCCAATATGATCACAAGAAACCGATAATGGATCGATTTCTGATAAACCAAAAACTATAAACTAAACTAAAAACTATAAATATTTTTTCTGAAACTAAAATTAAATCAAGTATATTTCCTTTTTCGTGAGTTGCAAAAGGTATGATTTGAAATAGTCCGCGTTCAACTACATGATCTAAAAATTTGTTATTAACATAATTTGAAACTAAAACTTTGGGAGTACCCCAATCTATATTTGGGACATTTTAATCTCCAACAAAAACACAGCTATATGGTACTGATAAAAGATATTGGTTGAGCTCAATTAATAAATCGATGGCACGTTTTTCAAATTCCACTGACAAATAAACTGGGGTACGTTATTGGATTACAAGTCTCATTTTTTTGGATTTTTTAGCTAATAAATCAATAGAAAGACATTCTATATTTGAAAACTTGCCAGGAATTGTTACTGAAAGAAATTTGTGACATTTTTTAATAATAATTACCACCCCACCATACCCATCAATTCGGTCACGACGAATTACACTATATTGTCCATTACAACTAAGCATGTTATCAGAGACAGAGGCATCCAACCATGATTCAACTATCGCAACAATGCCATATTTATTATCAGCTAAGACAGCTTCTAGTTCGTTTAGCTTATTTTTCAGGCTGCGTGCATTATAGTAGACAATCTTAAGACCTGTGCCGTGTCCCTATAATGAAAAACCCATTTCGCTTTCCTTTGCCGTATTGGGAGGTCCTTGGCTTCGAAGGCCAGTGCGATGAATTTCCTGGGACATTGCTTCTGTTTGGCACTTTGTCTCCGTGGTTGGTTTTGCTGGTAGGAGGAGACGGCCACTTCCCAGGTTTCGAGTGAGAGGCCATTCTTCTTTATATAATGACTTTGCCCCTGCATGCGGGTCTTTTCTTCACAGAGCTTATGCAATTCTCCTATTCTTTGACACTCCTTAAGAGTATATGAATGGCGAATAAAAACGTTTGCGAAAGAATGGTGAGTTTTTAATCGTTTTGCGGCACTTAAAACGTTATGGGTTAAAGTTAAGTTAACTTAAAACTTAAAGCTTATGAGCAGTTCTTTCAAAACGGAGTTTTAAGAGGCGCGGGAACTCAGTTTTTCTGACCCATCCGAAAGAATTTAACAGGGCGGTCAGGAAACAGAGCGGACAACAATTCATGAATAGCCCGAGATTCTGATTCTTGGTCAGCTCCTTCCTCAAGACCGCGTACTACCACAAATTTTTCATTCGCCTCACGTTTGTTTTGTTCTTGAATTATAGGAATAACTAAGCTCGAGAGATGCACCTCATCGATTTGCAAAGCTTGTTTTTTTATGCGGCGGTTCTTATTCTTATTATTGTTATTATTATTATTATTATTATTATTATTATTATTATTATTATTATTCTTATTATTATTATTATTATTATTATTATTATTATTATTATTATTATTATTATTATTATTATTATTATTATTATTATTATTATTATTATTATTATTATTATTATTATTATTATTATGATTATTATTATTATTATTATTATTATTATTATTATTATTATTATTATTATTATTATTATTATTATTATTATTATTATTATTATTATTATTATTATTATTATTATTATTATTATTATTATTATTATTATTATTATTATTATTATTATTATTATTATTATTATTATTATTATTATTATTTATTATTATTATTATTATTATTATTATCATTATTATTATTATTATTATTATTATTATTATTATTCTAACGCTCAATTCTTAAAATAGATATTCCTCCTTCGTTACTAATTGATCGAAAATAAACATGGGCTCATTGGGAAGAAGAAAGAATTACGCAACTTTCTTAGGAGCCATTTTTTTCATTTAGGTCCCTGTTATAGATTTATTGATCAAAATAATAAATTGAAAAAAAGCAAAATAAAAACTTATAACCGCACAATAACAGCCATTTGGCAAAAATAAGGATTGTACAGAGCAGACAGCGGACTGCTCATAGAAACTGCACAATAAGAGCAGACGGCTGTGCTTGTTTGCTATTGGTAGAGGAAACCGCACAGTGCCATCTACTTCAACCGCGCGGAAAACGGCGAAAACAATAAAATATTTTTTTAGCTAATTTTTGAGTTATTGATGAAAAAATTAATTTAAAGTTTTATTTCAGAAAAAAAAAACAAAAAATAATTGCAATTAATGGTGGCACGTGAAACTACGTGGCAGTTTAGCTCCACAGCTCCAAACTAGTGTTGTAATAACTACTTAAGTAGTTAACTACTTAACTACCATGATTTTGGCTAACTACTTAACTACCTACTTTCTTTTTCAAAAGTAGTTAACTACCTACTTAACTACCTACTTTCAAAAAATAAAGTAGTTAATACAAGTAGTTAACAAAGTAGTTACAAAGTAGGCAGAACGTAGTTAGCGAAGGAGGCAGTGAAGTAGACAGTAAAATAGTTAGTTTCCTTAAACAATCAATATCCGTATATATTACAAAAAAGTCACAGCTGTTTGAAACAAAATGTGAAAGAATGTATCTGTCCATGGTAATTTGCACGCGCTGAGTGTCTTTGATAAAAATCATATCTGGACACTCAACAGCGATTTTATACACATCGTGGTTTGCAGTTTATGAACCCGATTCAATTTGTAGTAATGCTTTGATTAAAGCTTAATAAAAATTACGTCATAAAAAGATGGTTGAAATAAATTATAATTTGATAATATAATATTTTTGATTGCTTTTTTCAGTTAAAATAGAACAAAAATCTGTTTGTTTTTTTTGTTTGTTTTCATTTAATCTAGAGTGAAGTAGGATAGTTTTTCTATTTTTTAATTTAAGTTTTTAAATTTAAAAAAAATAAAATTCGATTTTTTTCGAAATGGATTGATCATATTTATTATGAATCCAATGTACGGTTTAAAATATTGTTTTAGTTAAGAAATTATTTGAAAGCAATCAAAATTTTTTTATAAAATGAATATTGAGCTTAAACGAAATTTGCACTCTCCCGCTTTCATTGTTTAACAAAATGATATAAATCAGACAAACAATGTTAATAAATCCTCTTTTTTTCGAAATCTACCCGAAGTGGGTTATTAAATTAAGTTTTTAAGTTAAATTTACAATGAATTTTTTCTTGTAAAAAACTTCCTGAATTTTAACTACATTATATTATCTCTCTAGCAGTCTTAAAAGTATTGTTAAAGATAAATAACTAGCAAAAAACCAATAAAATATGGAAATAGTAGATTACTAAATGTGTTGCAAAGTAGTTTTTACATTAAGAATTGAAATTTTTAATTTTATTAAGACATAAGTATAAGTATATATTTAGTTAAAAAACTAACTACTTGACTACCTACTTAACTAATTACTACTTAACTACCTAGTTTAAAAATTTCAAGTAGTTAACTACCTACTTATTACCTACTTGTAATTTTATTTAACTACTTAACTACCTACTTATAATTTTAAAAGTAGTTAACTACCTACTTAACTACCTACTTTGATTTTTGGCTAACTATCACAACACTAGTGCAAACTACTTTATAATTAACCAACTATAATTAGTTGGGAAAATTTTGTAATTCATGTTCATCTTCTTCTACTTATTTTTATTACTGTTATTTTAACGCTCATATCTTAAAATCTATATTCCTTCATCGTTCATGTGCCGATTTTTAACCCCAAGGAACCGCACCAACTATAATCAAAGAACGTCAATAAAATAAAATTTGTAATTCATTTTCATCTTCTTTTTCTGCTGCTGATTTTTAATTTTTAAAAAATAATTGCAATCATTAGTGGTGCGGGAGCGCCACACAGCAATGTAGCCCCACGACATTGCGCCGACTACAATTAAAGAACGTGGGTAAGTTTTGTAATTCATGATCATCTTCTTCTTCTCATTATTATTATTTTTATTTCAAAATAAAAATTGCAATTTTTTTTGGTGCGGCGATTTAGTCCCACTCCATACCGCTCCAACTATAATTAGACAACGTAATTAATTTTTTTAATAAATTTTCATCTTCTTCTTCTTTTTATTTCAAAAAATATAATTGACTTATAGGTATCATGGGAGCGCCACACGGCGATTAAACCTCATGGCACCGCACCAACTATAATTAGAAAACTTGGATAAATTTTGTAATTCATGTCCCTGTTCTCATTATGATTAATAGATTTTTTTTTCAAACGCTTATATCTTAAAACCTATATTCCTACGTTGTTGTAGAGATGTATTGTATAAATGTAGATGATGGATCCAGCTGAATCCGAAGTGTTTTAAGTGTGAGAATATTTTGTCGTTTGGTCATTGGTAAAGTTTCACAAACAGTCAGACAGACAAACAGTTCATTTGTAAAACATAATATAAAATGGTTTAAGCGTTTTTACGGCATATTTTCAAGGCAACATTTTTTATATTGATGCTAACATGAATTCCACCTAAAAGCGAAAGTTTAAAAACGAAGCAGATTTGAATAGATCTATTATGCTATGCATAAGTTGTTTTTAAATATATATAATTCTTGACCTCTAAATTTTCACTCATAATTTTTTTATTAGTCAATTTTCAAAAAAAAACAATTTATCAAATAAAAATTTAAGTCAAACATTTCTAATTTTAAACGAACGACGGTTTTTGGAGCTCCAGAACGCCGGTTTTTTTTTGAACCCTGAAGCACCTTCATAAATACGGAGCCCCACTTTATTTTTAAAATAATTCAGCATATAATTAAAGAAAAGTATTTCATTTTTTTTATGTTTTGCGAACTCAAAATTTTCAAACAAATAAACAGAAAAAAAAATTTTAAAAAGTGGTTAAAATAACATAAACGTTTTAAAATTAAGTTGGAGAATGAAATAAGCCTTATATAATTTATTTAAAAAGCGCTGCTTCGGAGTTTTTTGGTAAATGATCGTTTTTTCGGAGCATGATAGCTTAATTGTACAGGAACATACTGCTTTAGTTTCGTTTAAAATTAAAAAGAAACTCAGATGGATTATTATTTCAATCGATTAATTTTTTAGCAAAATTTAAAATGTGTTTTGTTAGCATTTAAGAACACATAATTATAAAAAAAGATATTTTTATAATTAAGATAAATTCGGAATGCCCATGTTTTACTACACTATAATTTGATTGCTTAAATACGCAAATTTCTATTTGAATCATAAATCTGTTAGTTCCTATACGCAATTTCTCAGTACACTTTTGTGTCCGTACTCTTTTGTGCCGTACTCTTTTGTTCCACACTGTTTCGTGCGTACTCTTTTGCGAAACCCGGGACTGTTTTGTGGTACTGTTTCGCGCCGTACTCTTATGATAGGGAGCAGTTTAACTACTAATTATTTTACATAAAGCTTTAGAAAATCCCTAGCAACACACAATGACAATAACACAATGGCACAATTAATACAAATTTTAAATATATTACAGCTGAGCCCGTGTTCTTATGACCTAGATAAGAGTTAATCATTGAATTTCACGTAATGAAACCCAGGTCTGATAAGTGGGTTTGGAATTATAAAATTTTCGTAATTCTTTGGTTGGACAACCGCGCAGCTCATGCAAATAAAACGAGATCGTAATCAAATATTTTACGTAAGATTTATGAATCGAGATAAATATAGCTTTAGACAATTTATTGATTTTAAAAAATATATATCAAAATTTATGCTTATAAGAGGTTATTTTTCCTAAAATATTATGTTTCTATAAATATTTTATGCATTTAACATTGTCTAATTTACTTAATAAACGTGTTTTTTTTCAAACGTAAGTAAGAGTAAATGCTGGTTCATATTTATAACAAAACGTCCTTTGGACAAGCGAAAACGTCCTTTGGACAAAATCCAAAGGACAAAGTCCAAAACACGTTGTTCTTTGCATTTTGTCCTTTGGACAAAATCCAAAGGGATAAGTGCACAGGACAAAAAGTATGAACACGTTGTCCTTTGTATTTTGTCCTTTGGACAGAGTCCAAAAGACTTTTGTCCTTTGGACTTTGTCCAAAGACGTTTTGTCATAAGTATAAACCAGCTTTTAATTTTAATCTAAACTGAACCCAATAGCCTAAACTGAACCTATCAAATTTATCATAATATATTTTTATATAATGCTTGTTATTTTTGGTCAAAATTAAAAAAAATTATACTGTTGTTTATGAACACAGGATCTTTGCGGTGCAGGGATTTTTAGGCTTTGTAGCTGCAGGTATATTGACCAAGTGGCCGTCTTTTCCATTAAAGATGCGATGCGAAGTCACACTTTTTGTCTTCAAATTTGATAATTTTTTGTTAAAACTTTATCCCTGACCCCAATAGCCCATAAAAATTTTTTCATCAAAATATCTCCACTGGTTAAGGAGGAGATATGACCCCCAAAAATGGCTTTTTTCACTAATTCTGTACTTGAAAGATTGCTCAATAAGTATAAAAACTTAAGTTACAAAGTATGCACTCAAAGAAAGCAAGCGGCTATTTTATACTTTAATTTGAGACCTTGATTGTTAAGATTGGTGCAGTATTTGTCGAAATATTGCGTTTTCCGTACAAAAAAAACCCCTCGATTTTTTTGCTAAAAACACCAAACAACGACAATGATTTGATTAAGTTTGCCCAGCATGTTTGCCCACACTTCGTATTTTTATCAAAACACCTCAGGATTTTAAGGACCCTCAATTCGTCAGTATTCGTGATCACATCATGCGAATTTTGTGGGAATTTCGCTCCTTGCGAATGGTTGTCAGAGGAGCTAATAGATCACTTTTAACCAATTAGTGCTTGGGAACAAATGAATCTGAAAATTCTGAACAAATGAATGCTTGGGAACAAAAGAAAAAATTAATGAAAGATTACCTTTTTTCATAAGCACTAATTGGCAAACAAATCTTTTATAACTTTGTTATTACTCTGTTATTTTAACAAAATAAAATTCAATTCAATTCAAAATTGTATGTTATAACTTTGTAAAGAGTAATCACACTGAACAATTTCCGTTTAAATGGGAGGGTTGTGACTATCGTGAAAAAAATCGTAGGATTTTTTATGGAAAACGCAATATCTTGAGAACTACTGCTCCAATCTTAACAATTAAGGTATCAAATTAAAGTAAAAAAACAGCCGCTTATTTTGTAACTTAAATTTTTATATCCATTGAGCAAGCTTTAAAGTACAGAAACGTTAAAAAAAGCCATTTTTGAGAGGTCATATCTCCTTGATATCCAGAAATTTTATCTTTTAACATCTCGTCTTTCAACATCTCGTCTTCAGAAAGCTCGTCTTTTAAACAGCTTGTCGTCTAAAAATTCGTCTTTGGGATGGTATTTTGTAAACGTATTTTCAAAAAAGGCGAGTTTCCGCCCTAACAATAAAATTTTCTTTGATTTTTAGGTTTCGCTTAGGCTTAGGGAAAAATGGTTTTTACTCTTCAATTCAAAAAGCATATTATTAAGTACGAATTTACCATAAAAGTTTTGCTTTATTTTTAGCTTTTGCTTAGGTTTAGGCTCTCAGTTTTTAGTAATAAATCATTTAATAATAGTTTATCATGATAAAAATATTTCTTGATTTTTGGATTTTGCTCATAGGCATAGGTAAAAATGTTTTCAATCCATTGTTTTAATCGAAAAATAGGAGAAACTTGTCTTTTGAAAGGTGCGTTTAAAAAATCGCATGCAAAAGGCGAGTTTTCCGAAGACGAGATGTTTAAAAGACGAGCTTTTCGAAGACGATATGTAGAAGACAAGATGTTAAAAGACATCGAAATCGAAGACAAAAAGTTTGACTCTGCACCGAACTTTTAAAGGTTTACCATATGAATTTAATTTGGTGATTTTTTATGCAGTAGAGCAGTACAAACAAAACAGAACAATACAGTAGAATTTTGCAATGTAACATAAATTGACAAGGGGATTATACTCCCCCACTTCTTTTTCACCCCCCACACCTTCTATTTGTTTACTTTTTGAAACAACAACCCTTGATAAAATTTGTGGGTCTCGATACTAAAAACCCTAAAAACATAACCAGTTTGTAACGAGTAATCTTTTTCCTAAGTTTTCCAGATAAGAAATCGGGAATTTGGAAGGCTGCTTACCTATGGTGATCAGTGTTTGTAGGATTTCGCGTTTGCCTAATTGGTATGTTATTACAAAGCAGTTGATGACGACGACAGTTGAAAAAATATATAATTAATTTGACAGTTTTGGAAAAAATTACGAAAAAGAAACTCATTTGATTTAATTATTTAATTTTAACACTCTTCCGGATTTTGAAATGTCAATTTTAATTACACGTTGTTTAAAACATTGAGAAAAAGTTTTCGAAAAAAAAACATCAAAATAAAAAAGCATTTTATTTTTTAAATTTGCATATCTATAACAATTTTACAAAACTTAAGCAAGAACATATACCGGAATACATAACAAAGAATGTATCACTGTGTATATGTCTTCCATATCCGTGCATTTCTTTGACAGAAATTTAACATTCCGGGGGGTCAAATTTGACCGCCATTTTTAAGGCATAAAAAAACCCGCCAAAACAAGCTAAAAAAACTTGCATTAGTTACAGAAGAAAATAAACATAAAAACATTCAAATATATAAAAATAAGTCCACAATTAACTAAAACTCACAATCTTATGAAAGAGCAACTAGAAATGTTATTTTGAAATAAATGTTATTTATTTCCATTCAATTTTAACCTTTTATACAAACAAGTATTTTAGGAATAGAAATAAAACAAAAATATTGAATCTAGGCTTTTAAAATGTTTGTAAAATCAATAAAATAAAAAGGAAAGAAATAAAAATAACGCTCAACTAGTTCAAGTCTTGTCTCGTAATCGGTGACCGTTAAGATTAGCTTTGAAATTTGCATATACGTTATGATCGACCGCATAATTTGTCAAATCACAAAATCCTGATTATCAATCGATTCTCCATTGCCAGTTGTATATGTGTTCGTTAAAAAACCGGCAAACTTTACACCCGTGTATTTGGCTGTGCTTCATGTTATAAGCTTGCTAACTGTAAATCCCATTTACCGCGACCACACAAATATCAAATCAAAAACATCGCTACCAATCGATTTTCCTTTACAATTTCTATCTATGTTCTAAATTTCAAGACATATGGATGTTATTCGGCCGAGTTATAATTGTTTTAAATAAAATTTGCATATTTGCATGATTTAAATAAAATTTGCAAATTCTCAAGATTGACAATACAATTTTCAGACCACAAAATTGTATTTAATCAATCGATTCTCCGTTGTTATATCTATGTTACGAATTTTAAGCCATATAGATGTTATTCGGCCGAGTTATAATTGTTTTAAATAAAATTTGCATATACGTCATGATTGACAATACAATTTTCAGATCACAAAATCCTGATTATCAATCGATTCTCCGTTTTAAGTTGTATCCACGTTCCACATTTCAAGTCATAAGGATTTTATTTTGCCGAATTATAATTGTTTTAAATGAAATTTGCATATACGTCATGATCCAGATCACAAAATCGTGATTATCAATCGCCATTCTCCGTTGTCAGTTGAATCTATGTTCCGAATCTTAAGTCATAAAGATTTATGATGCGGCCGAGTTATAATTTTTTTAAATAATATTTGCATATACGTCATGATCGACCGCAAAATTTGTCAGATCACAAAATCGTGATTATCAATCCATTCTTTGTTTTCAGTTGTATCTATGTTCTTAATTTCAACTTTAATAGAGTTACTTTGATTAGGTGATTCCGCCGAGTTATTCAAAATAAAAAAAAAATTTAAAAGTTACTCACTTATTTACTTACTCACTCACTCACTTACTTACTTTCTAATCTGAAGATAATATCCGGCGAAGCACGGCCGCCGGAATTAGAAGAGGATTCGAACTAGGGGCCTTGCAAAGGAAAAACCTTTCATTCGAACCACTGGACTATCGCATCTCGTGTCAAATCGTCGCTAAATACTTTTTATAAATTGTTGTTTCTCTCATAACCATAATATCATACAAAACGTTTGTTGTGTTCAAACGATATTTCTAGTTTTGTAACGTGTTGTGTGTATATTAAAAAAATGTTGAAATAATTTTATTCTGCATAAAAGTCCTAACAAATCTGAAGTAGTATTTCTTAAAATTTTATGATTTTGTGCTCAGTTTAATTGAAATTTTTATTTGATAAAGAAGATGACAGTATCCTGGCCTGCTTGTAGTGGGAATGCAGAACGAAGTGAAACAACATCATTCAATGCTTCGTTTTCAAGTCAGGACCGTACCAAAACCACCTATTAATTAGCATCTTTTTGCCAAGCTCCAATCCAAAACCTACGCTCTGACTGGAGCTTCAAATACTGCGCGCAGGGGATGTCGAAACCAACCCTGGTCCCAGGGTCACAGTAATATACGGCACATGTAACATTTACAACAAAAACATAACTAAGAAACAAATACTAATACAATGAACTAATAAACAAATACTAATACAATGCCAAAAAAACACACACCACACTGGGTACATGCAAAATGCGGGCAAACCACACTCAAACAATACAAACAACAACCAACATGGTCTTGCCAATTACACATTCTACACCAAACACAAAAAACAACAACCACAAAAAAATAAACAAACTCCAAAACACAACAACACAATACATACAACAACCAACCAACACACACAACCAACACCACAGCACAACAAGCACAAAACAAAATTAACACTCAACACTTCAAATCAAAACTAAAAATACTACAAATAAACATCAATGGCATTAATACAAGCATCACAGGGCTACAAATGCTCGCCAACAAAAACTAAGCAGACATCATCACAGTGCAAGAAACAAAACTCAAAGCATCGCAAACAAATACACCAAAACTACAAGACTACACCGCGTGCAGACAAGACAAACAAGGCAAAACTGGGGGAAGACTACTCACATACATACACAAAAACACTATCCTGTCCCAGCTTAATCTAACTAAAACTCCACAACAAATACAGAACACCCCAGAGCTACTCATAACACGCATACACAAAACGCAATAGCAACACATAAACATTGCAAACATCTACATCCCTGCAAGGGACACTCAATCAGCAACAACAGAAAACAATCAAATGCCAGACACAACACACATCATCACAAACTCACACAGCAAGACAACACAATCATCACAGGCGACATGAACGCTCACTCCCCTCTATGGTTTTCTTCCATAAAAGATTGTAGAGGGGAAGCAGTAGCTGACATAAATAAAAACTCAAAACACACAGTACTCAACACAAATACACCAACACGCAAACCAACAGCAACTAATCAACAACAAACATCTCCAGACATCAACATCAACAACACCCACTCATGGAAAACACTACATACTCTCAATTCAGACCACCTACCAATACTCATGACACTAAACATGCACACACACAAACAACAACACACCAAAACAACATTCACAAATTACAAAAAAGCAAACTAACAAGCCTTCACCGCACACATAGGAGACAACATACAAACACTCCTACCCACTACAAACATACATCAAGTAAACAAAGCATTCACAAAACTCATTATTCAAGCAGACAAAGCACATATTCCCAAAGGTCACATTAAGCATACAAACAGGCTACTACCACAACATATTATAAAACTCACACAACACCGCAACGCATTCACACAACCAGACCAGACATACAACAGCTAAACAATCAAATACAAAAACAAATAGCAGAAAATAATGCAAACATTTGGCAAAAACACATCACAAAACATTTTACCCACAAACACAACTCTCACAAACTATACAACACAATAGCACAACTCAACAACAAAAAACAACGTACAGACAAAAACAGGGCAATCACATTCAACACAAAAACAATCACTCGCCCATACAGCATAGCAAAACATTTCAACAAACAATTTACACAATCCACAACTCACAAAACAAAAAAAACATACCGCAAAATATCACGCGCAATCAAACAACTAAAATCCACACCAATCACACTAACAGTACAGCAAACAATCACAGCAATACAACACAGCAAAACAAACACTTCACTTGGGCCTGACAACATAAACATACACCACCTTCAACACACCAACACGGCTTCAAAAAACAACACTCCACATACATAGCACTACAAACACTTTAAACTCACATAGCAGCAGGTTTCAACAAACCAAAACCACCACACCGCACAGTTGTCGTAGCAATGGACATGTCCAAAGCTTTTGACACTATCAATCAACACAAACTCATACTACACAAACTCGCACAAACACAAGTACCAACAACAATCACAAAATCCATAAACAATTACATGAAAGGCCGCAAAGCATACACCATATACAACAATCACAAATTAAAACAAAAACTCATAAAAACAGGAGTCCCACAAGGTTCCTGTCTATCACCCATACTATTCAACATCTACACCGCAGACATTCGAGCACCACCACCCAACGTACACATCATAACATATGCAGATGACATCACAATATACGCATCACACCCAAACTACCACATGGCACACCAACAAATACAACAATACCTACACGCAATACAAGCATGGACAAACAACAACCAACTCACACTAAATGCAAGCAAAACAACATTCACACTATTCACACCAGGCCCTGCAGAGTACAATACACAACTATCACTACAAATAAACAACACAACACTCATCACAACTAAAAACATAAAAATCTTGGGGCTCATTTTGACCCCAAGCTCACATTCAACTCACACATTGCAAATACACACAGCAAAGCACGCAAAACACTCAAAATTACAAATAAACTCACAGCAACATCGTGGGGTAAACCAAAAGAAATACTCACTCACACATACAAGGCAATCACTCGACCAATAATTGAGTATGCCAGCGCAGTCTGGGGCCCAGCAACATCAAACACACAAATCAACAAACTGCAAACAATACAAAACACCGCTCTCAGGGTCGCAACAGGGTATACCACAGACACAAACACACACATCATGGACACAGAGGCTAAAGTCCTCCAAATAACAACACACATTTAACTCCACGCAAAACAAGCAAAGTTGGCAACCATGTACACAAACAATCCACTCAGCTTCTTAACACAACAACCTGCACCCAGCAGGCTCAAAAAGCAAACAATTTTTCACAACAGCAACTACACTACAAACATTCCAACAGACATACACAATAAAATATACAAAGCACTTAAATAACAAATTCACACAAACACAGTCGCAAACCACATTAAAAACACTCCAATAAACCCAATATTTCAAACAAAAGCACAAAAGAGGAAGAAAATCTCCCTCGCGGGGTCAGCACCCGATTTCAGTAGAGGGCCCTAAATTTAAGGGCCCCTAAGAAAAAAAGTGCCCCTTGAGTTAGGGGCACTACCTTGTACTCGTTTCAGTAGAGCCATGCCAAGGGCCCCTAACTCAAGTGCCCCTAACGCAATAAAGGGCCCCTATTTACCGCCCTAAATCGATTAATGCGCGCGTTGAAAACTTTCGCGCAGTTATAAAAACATGGCATTATACACTGTCTTGAGTTTGCGGCGCAATGGAATTGGTTTTAATGGTTTTTAAATATTTTTTTTATTTTCAAACACCTAAAAATTAAGAAAACTAATCAAAAACACAAAAATATTCGTGTTAATAAAAAAAATAAGGAAACTATTATATAAAAAACATTTTTTAAAATTGATTTTTACTTGATTAGTATAACACAGATTTCTTGTAGTTTTTTTTTTGATTTTGTGAATCATGAAGGATTTAAAATTTTTTTGATGTTGAAATCCATGCGTTTATTTATAAAACAAAAGGCATGATTCTGGTTGTGTATTTAAAACAGGCTAGATAACGCATAAAACTATTTCGCTGCTTTTTATCTAAGATTTTCGGAATATATCATACAAAATAAACCCCATTAAAAAAAATTGTAAATTTTTCTACGTTATCTGACAAAGTTTAGAATTATAACATATAACAGAATACTATAAAAACCAATAATTAAACACAATCATTAAAAATTTTGTAAAAAAAAAGAGTTGATCCAAAAATGGTGGCACAGTTCCAGTTTAATAGCTATTTATGATGAATGATCATATAGCAGGTTAAAGTTTTTTTTATCATAAAAAAACTTGAATGTCGTTGAATCAAAAAGCTGTAAAATTTTTCCCCCACAAACTTACCATCAATATAATTTATAAAAATGTTTTTTGTGAATATGTGTATATTTTTTGTTAAAATATGTACTAATATTTTGTTAAATAATTAGTTTTAATAAGTATTCTTTCTTTTTGCTAATTAATGTGATTTATTGTTATCATTTTTAATTTTTTATATCGAGTTAGGGAGGTCCCGACCTCCCTTAAAAAATAGCGCTAGGGCCCCTTATAAAAAGGGGCACTTTAATGCGAAAAAAGTCTACTGAAATGACGCAGCCGTAAGGGCCCCTAAAGTCGTAGCAAATAAGGGGCACTTTTGCATTAGTGCCCTCTACTGAAATCGGGTGCAGGAGAACCCTCGCCCAACTCAGGGCCGGGAAATCTCTTTTCCTCTACTCTCACATACACAAAATCAATCCCACACAATACACATCACAAATTGCCCGCTATGCAAAACACAAACACACACAACACAACATCTTTTCACACACATTATCATAACCTTGGGACCAGAGCACCTTTGGGCGAACCCCGCAGAAGTTGCTTATCTCGTCTGAGAGTGGAAATAGGGGGTGAGCAAGGTGAGGAACGTGCCGGATGGAAACGACCAGGGTTGAACGAAACTCTGGCTGCTGGCAAAGACAACAACATGAAAAATGGTATTTATATATTCTATGAGCTACAATTTTATGTTTTCCTTCTTTAAAAATAACTAAATCAGAAAGTAATTGACCAGTCTAATACTTTTTTATGATTTATTTTATATGATATTTTGTCATTTCCTGTCGTTTTCGTCATTTTTTATTTGCCCCCTTTATTTTTTTCATACCAACTAGGGAGGGTTAAATTTGACCTCCGGTGTTTAAATTTTCGTCAAAGCTATGCACGGATAGGGAAGAAATTTAATACACAGTGATACATTCTTCGTTATAGATTCTTGCATATACTATTATTGCTTGTAATATAGAGAAAAAAGCAACCAGACTTTATATCATAATATCATCCTACGACAAAAAGTACTTTAACTTTATATAAATCATTAATTTTATACGACTTGTTAAACAAATGTTTTTATTTTACAGGTGTCTGTATAATCAGGTTCGTAGATCGGTATGGTCTTTCGGCTCTGCCTTTGTTGAAAATAAGTCGGAATTTGACGTGCAAAATATATAACTGATATTCGTTTTCCTTTTCTTTTCCTTTGGTATAAACAGACAATACAACTGAAGAACACTCCAATTAATACAATAAGGGCCAAAAGTGGTATTAGAAGTATTACTGGACTAAAACATAACAGATATTATATTATTATAAACTATACATACATATCATAACAAATTTTAAAAATATGTGCTTTTGTTTAGACAGGCATTTGGGTTTAGTGCCTTAATACGGGTATAAGTAAGTAAGTATAAGTTTATTTGAGCAAACAAAACTAAAATTTAAATCACAGCAGTATAATAAAAAAAGACATAAACCAATACAAGCGAGCCAATCACAATTAAGTAAATCATATATTACAGAAACTCAGTTTGCTAAAAAAAAGTTCAAAGGCTTAGTATCTAAGCGCTTAAATGAACCATAAGCATAATCATAGACATTTTTTAAACTTGTCAGTGTGAATTGTTGTTCAGATAATGCATTCCATTTTGAAACTACTCGATTTGAAAAATAAAATTTTCTACAATACAAGATTTTTCAACCTTAGGTTAATAAGAATGGCCTCTTGTACGATTACAGGTAATATTAAAAACAATAGACTTATTGGAAGAATTTTGTAAGTTTTGCAGAGATCAAACACATTACGACGATCTTTTAATTTTGACATACCTAAATATTTTAATCTGTTTTTGTATTCTAAATATTTTAAGTTACACCTTTTAAATATTTGTCTAGTAAATGAACGCTGTACTTTTTCAATCAATAGCATATCCTGTTGCAAAAACCGATTCCAAATTAAAGTCGCGTACTCAAGTGTAGGTCTTACGTATGTCGTAAATGCTTTAACTAAATGTTTTAACGAATTTGAGTTAAATGTTCTTAAACTTAATGCTGGAATTTTAAGTGCTTTTTTCGTGATTATTTCATAATGATGAGAAAATTTCAAATTGTCTGAAATATGAACTCCGAGATCACGAACTAACTCAGTTTTGGCTAGAACTTTGTTTCAATGAAATAATCGTGTTTTTTTTCGTTTGTTGTTGTACCAATGTGGAGAACTTCGCATTTGTTTTCAACCAAATGTAGTTGCAATTTTCTGACCATTCTGTTATTCGAGATAAATCCTCTTCAAATTGTTTATCTTTTAAGTTTTATTGCTTGGATCAAAACTGGTGTATTTTCGCGTCATCCGCGAACAATTTAATATTAGAAAATTTAACGCAGTCCACAATGTCATTAATATTTATTAGTCAAATAACGAAAGTGCTGTGCTACTAAAATTATTTTTAGGCTTAGTACTAAAAGCAAAAGAAACTCAAATCAGCTGACAAAGACAAGGTAAAAGAAATTAAACTGGCAAAATGGTAGTTTTTGCCTTTGCCGAAAAATTACAAATGACTAAGAAATAGCACATGTTCTAACTATAGAAATAATTTAAGAGATTATAATTTAGAACTTGAAATTATGATGCAGGGCGAGCTTACAAAAAAATAATATCTTTTGAATGAACCTGGGTTTGAATTTTTTAAATTTAGCATACTTTTTAGTCTTGCATAATTGCGTTTTGAAAAATTATACCATGTTTTTTAAATGAGAAATCTCTGTTAAATCTTGTTGTTGCTTCAGATATTTATTTTTAAAAAATAGTCTTAAAACACTAATATTTTTAATGGATATTTACTGTAAATTAAAATTCCCTATAAAATATATAAGATGGATTTTAAACTGTAAAACTAGCCTTGAAAAATGCTCGAAGAATAGAGCAGGAAAAAGGGGCGATTTTTCCCCGGGCGTATGTGTAGACAGAAAAGATGTGGAATAGTCTGAGATGGACATTATGTGGACTATAGGAAATTTGCATTTGGTTTGGGCAGCTGCTCACTAAATAAAATTTCTACCATATGATAATGATTTGGTTATACATTGATCTAATCACACAGCACTGTTGCATTTTTTAGTTTGATGAAATGTCAATTAAAAAAATCATATTCACAACAATTTTTGACAAGCGCGAAATCGCAACTTTTTTAATTAGAAGGTTTATATTTGTATGTGCAAGAAACAACAACTATAAATTTGAAAAAGTGGCGATTTCGCGATTGTCAAAGATTGTTGTGAGTATGATTTTTTCAAATGACATTTCATAAAACTAAAAAAAACTAATAGCCTAATAAACTGTAGTTTTAGCTGCGCAATGACATATGTTTATAATCATTCCGTTGCCGAGATATACTTTTTTAACAATTTTAACATTAACAATAGAACATATATTATTTATCAATAAAAAGTAGTTTCTAAGAAGTATTGCGCAATTTTCTACTATTTACAAGTAACCCATGTTTTTGTTTTGTTTTTTTTTTTGATCAATCAGTAACGAGGGAGGAACAATGGTTTTAAGATATAAGCGTTTGAAAAATAATATATTAATAATAAGGAGAAGAAGAACACCATACTAAATTTACCCACGTTCTTTAATTATAGTTTGCGCGATGTCGTGGGGCTTAGTCTCCGTGTGGCGCTCTCGCGCCACCGATAATTCGTTTATAATAGAAATAAAAAATAAGAAGAAGCAGAGGATGAATTTAAATTACAATATTTACCCACGTTGTTTAATTATAGGTAGTGCGGTGCGGCGGCGCTCAAGACAAAGTTTACCTACGTTCTCTAAATATAGTTGGCGCGATGGCGTGCGCCAATGATTGCAATTATAATTTTTAAAGTAAAAATAATAAGAAGAAGAAGATGATGAACATGAATTACAAAATTTACTCACGTTCTCTAAGTATAGTTGGCGCGGTGCCGTGAGTTAAATTGCAGTTTGGCACCCCCGCACCACCGATGATTGGAATTATATTTTTTGAAATATAAATAATAATAAGAAGAAAAAGATGATAGACATAAATTACAAAATTTACCAGGTGCTGTATTTATAGTTGTCGCGGTGCCGTGGGCTAAATCGTAATAGACACTCCCATGCCACAGATGATTGCAATTATTTTTTTGGAATAAAAAAATTAGAAGAAGAAGATGATAAACATAAATTAGAAATTTTATCCAGATTCTCTAATTATAGTTGGTGTGGTACCGTAGGGTTAAATCGCCACGTGAACGACGAAGGAATAATGATTTTAAGATAATGAGCGTTAGAAATATAATAATAAATAGAAGAAGATGAACATAAATTACTAAAAATTTTCCCGACGTTCTCTAATCATAGTATGCACGGTGCTGTGGGGCTATACCGCCGCTAGGCGCTCCCGCGTCACCGACACATTATTATTGTTTTAATAAATTTTTGAATTAATTTTGTCATCAGTAATGCAAGAATTAAAAAAATACTATGTTGTTTTCGCCGTTTTCCGCGCGGTTGAAGCAGATGGCGCTGGGAACTGGTTCCGTTTCTGCCATTAATTAAAACCGGTCTGCTTTTTTGTGCGGTTTCTATGAGGGCCTGTTCGTTGTCTGCTCTGTACAATCCTTATTGTTGCCAAGGGCTGCCAAGGGAGTTTTTATTTGTCTATTTTTGAATTTATTATTTTGATCAATAAATCGATAACAAGGACCTAAATGAAAAAAGTGGCTCCTAAGAAAGTTGCGTAATTTTTTCTTCTTTCCAATGAGCCTATGTTTATTTTTGATCAATCAGTAACGAAGGAGGAATATCGATTTTAAGAATTGACCGTTAGAATAATAATAATAAGAAGAAGGAGATGAACATGCATGAATCTCAAAATTTACCCAAGTTCTTTAATTATGGTTGGCGCGGCGCCACGAGGCTAAAGCGCCCCGTGGCGCTCCCGCGGCACCCATGATTAAAGCTTTATAGTAATATAAAGCTCACACTAAAGCTGAAGTCTTCCAGGCTGAAATTAAGGACGTAACCGCTCTCTGGCAGGAAGAAATAAACAATAAACCCATGAGCGAGAAAAATTTTAAAAAAAGTTTTCAGCGGTTACATAACCAATTATTATTTAGTTGTGTCATGTGTTTCTCTGCACGTGATATTTTCTCAAAGAACGAGTGGTTACTTTACCACTCATCTGTTTTTTCACCCTGATAGAATTTATCTTTAAGCTTATGATCAAATAAAATTTTCTAATACCCGTGTGTCCTAATAATAACTAACCTTGAAAATTCTCTAAAAATAGAACAGGAAAATGGGGCGATTTCTCCTCGGGCGTATGTTTAGACAGAAAAGATGTGGACAAGTCAGAGATGGGAACCGAAAATTAAAACCGAAATTTGAAACGAAATTAAAACCGAGCACCGTCTTCTGATTTTTTTGTGCGGTTTCTATGAGGGGCTGTTCGTTGTCTGCCCTGTACAATCCTTATTGTTGCCAAAAGGCTGTTATTGTGCGGTTGGGAGTTTTTATTTGTCCATTTTTTCAGTTTTTTTTTATTAATAAATTGATAACAAGGACCGAAATGAAAAAAGTGGCTCCTAAGAAAGTTGCGTAATTCTTTCTTCTTTCTAATCAGCCCATGTTTATTTTTGATCAATCAGTAACGAAGGAGGATTATCGATTTCAAAAATTGAGCGTTAGAATAATAATAATAATAAGAAGAAGAAGAAGGAGATGAACATGAATTTCAAAATTTACCCACGTTCTCTAATAATGGCTGGCGCAATGCCGCTGGGCTAAATCGCCCCCTGAGGCTCCCGCACCACCCATGATGAATAAATGAATAAATGAATAAATAAATAAAAAGAACACAACCTGCATTCTATCGGCTCACAGTTTACGCCGCAGTGTTGTGATAGTTAGCCAAAAATCAAAGTAGGTAGTTAAGTAGGTAGTTAACTACTTTTAAATTTATAAGTAGGTAGTTAAGTAGTTAAATCAAATTACAAGTATGGAGTAAGTAGGTAGTTAACTACTTGAAATTTTTGAACTAGGTAGTTAAGTAGTAAGTAGTTTAGTAGGTAGTTAAATAGTTAATTTTTTAACTAAATATAATTATATGAAAGTCCTAGTAAAACCAAAAATTTACATTTTTAACGTTTAAAATAAATAAGCTATTTCCAAATTTTATTGGTTTTTTGCCAGTTCCTTATGTTAAACAGTACTTATGATGAGACGGCTGGACAGTTTATATAATATAGTTGACAAGAAATCGTTTACAAAAAAATAGTTCATCGCGAAGCTAACTTATGTTTTGCTGACGTATTGCTTATTTAAAAACGTTTTGTATTTTTCACCCGCTTTATTGTATAATGGTGCTGATGTGTTAGGGTTCACAAATATATCTAAACTTTGGGTCGAATTATTAGTTTTTTGTTATTTTACTGCAGCACTTTTTTCCCGGTTTCTTGCAAAAATTTTCTTTGCTTTATCCTTGTGCTTGGATTTTAAATGATTCTCAGATCCAGATGAGGTAGGATATATTTACCCACAAGTACTTTAGATTTATACAAAAGACAATAAGATTATGAGTTAAACAGTAAACAAAATAATCCCACACAATATCCAACACAACACACAATATTTTTTGTTTTTAAAAGTTTACTTGGGGTGGAATTCAAAAAAGAAGATGATTTTTTAAAATTGTTTTTCTTATATAGGGTAGTGCATTTAATTTCGGCACTTTTCCCAATTGGGCATTTTTGATTTTGGACTATATCTTTGGTAATCCTGGACGGAATACGACGTTTGATAGCTCAAATGAGAGCTAATTATATGTAGATGACTGCCGTGAGCTTTTTTTTTTATTATGTTATGATATTTTTATGTGAAATTGTGTGATTTATAATTTTAAAAAATGTTACTCGTTTTTAGAACATGGGCATTTCATGATTACGCAATAAATTGGTTTAAAAATTAAACTGTCCTGGTAAAATTTAGTCTATTTTCCGAATTTTTAGTCCCCATGGTTCTACGTTGCCTCTGTGGTGAGCAATCGTTATAAAATAAAATAGTGTAATTTCGGCACACTATTGCTGTAGGTAAAAACGGGTTAAATTAAGTGGTCGGGTGTTAAATTGTAGTTGTAAATAGTTAAAAGACAACGTTGAAATGTGTAGGTGTCATAGCACTGCACTTAAACTCAATTAAGGGGGTCCTTTTAAAAAGTGCCGAAATTAAATGCACTTTTTTCCCAAATTTTCCTCATTTTGATACCATTTAGCATTTTAACTGTTAAGCCCATTTCCAGTTCCGGGTTCCAGATGTTCCGGGCAATATTTGTTGAAATTCCGTCTGGTTCCGGTTTCCCGTTCCGGATTTTGAGCTAAAATATTCAAATTTAACACCAGGTGTTGGCGGTTCCGCAGTTCCGCCCATTACTAATATTTTCCATATAAACTATATTAAAGGTTGGTTCATACTTCGTTCAAAGTGTCGAAAGGACGAACATAGCCGTTAAAATGTGTTTTGGACAATTTGAACTTTTGGAATCTTGGAAAAAGGACATTCCAAAGGTTAATATTTCAAGTAGCATTTATACTCCCTCCAAAAGGACAACGTCCTAAAGGACATTTAGCTAAGGACATCTTAAGCACAACAATATGTGGCTTTTATAACTTCAACTAAATTTATTATTTAGATTGTCTTTTAACCACTTTTGGACAAAGTATGAACCAGCCTTTAGGTTTTTTTCGTGAAACCTGTCCGTCACTAAGACATGAAGATATTTTAATGCCCCATATTAAGGTAAAGACATAAGTCGAATTCTCGCAGCAAAAAACTCTGTTTCTTCAGTATTTAATATAATAAAATTACATAACTTACAATATAAAATGTAATATAAAGATAATTTTTAGTTAATGTTTTTCGAGAAAAAGGGTATCGCACGGTTTTCCGGGATTTGGCACAGTTCGAAATTCATCGGTTCAAAGACCCTTTGTATAATTTCGGAATATTTTATAGTGGACCCGTTGTTTGGAAACCGGAACTTTCTAAAAAAAAATTTTTTAATCAGTTTAAAATACAATTTTGTTGTAGCTAAATAAGAGATTGAATTATACTGAAGTGAACTACATACGTTAGATCCTGAAATAATTCCAAATTTTTTAATATTAAAGTATGTTGAAAAATGATTTAGACTGGAAAACATTTTCAAATGAGAATATCTTGCTAACGGTTCGGTTGATTTAGACAATAATTTTTTCAATTAATAGCTATTATTAAACTCTAAACACTATTAAAATGTTTTCTAAATCAATCGTAACGTTAGCGAAATATAATCAATTAAACGTAATCATTTATGAAAAGACTTTAAAACAATTTTTTATGGTCACCTCATTAAAGACAGGTGGAAAGGTGGAGCGAGCATGCTGCTTTATTTTCCATGCAAACGCGTGTTGATTGGCTGGTAAAGGGAAAAAGTGCAGGCTAATTGGCTGGCGAGGGATTAATGTGCGCGCTGATTGGCTGAGAGGATTGCATATTAAAATCGTTCATATTTGGGCAGGACGCTTGCTGAAAAAAATGAGGTCGGAAATGGCCTGATTGTTAAGGTAAAATGTCTTGCACTATCCAAATGTGGCCCGGCCATAGTTAGTTTAAAAAAAATGCTATTTGAAGATACAATCACCACTGTTTTCTTTTGATGTAGTTTTATTGAGCGTATAAAGCATTGGGATTTTAAAACGATTTAATTTTTCAAATATATGTAAAAAATGTACTTTTTACAGTTGTCGAAAAAATTTGTAAAAACATTTTTAACTAGCGGCTTAGGTAAAAGTGTCCTTTTGTTAGTGGTTGTTTTTAAACATTTTTTATACCAGCGCTTTCGTACAAAATTTAGCGCATGTTAAATGAGAAGGCTTACATTACCATGAATTTAATTTACCAGGTGTTTTGTTTGTTTTGTTCCCGTATCTTTGTATAGTCTGCTCTAAAATTTGTGCTATGCTTGAATAGAATTAGATTAAAAGCACAGTCATAGCCGTATTTATTTGTTTAACAATAGCTAACACTACCTACACCATACATACTATATCATCATATATGTATATGATGATACATACTACTACATACATACTACATATATATACTACTACAGATACATACTACATACATCATACATATTATGTTACAGTCCGCAAAATTTCACAATATTTTAACACAGTTCGCCAATATTCCCAATTATTGATTTGAGACAGAATAACAAATTACTTTGAAACTATTGATTTAAGGAATTATTAATTGATTTAGATCGGAATCTCCGTCGCGAAAGTTAGATTTGTAAATTTATTTATTGATTTTTTGTGATTCACCATGGGTACGGAGTCTTTAGAGCCACAAGCAGGGAACTTGGAGCCATCGAAAATTTTTGGGAACATGGAGCCACGAGCAATGGGAACTTGGAGCCTTTCAGAAAAAATTGGTTTAAGCTTAAATTTAGGTTTCGCTTAGGCTTAGGTACACGTTTTAGCGATTTTTATTTTTGGCTCCAAGTTCCCAACTTACGGTTCCAAGTTCCCCACCTACGGCTCCAAGTTCCCTATTTTTGGCTCCAAGTTCCAGCTCCAAGTTCCCTAGGCTCCATCGACCCTAAACCTCACCATGTATCAATTCGCCTGGAAAGGGGAAAAAGCATTAATTAAAAATTCACTGATTTAAAATTTACCAATAACCTTGTTATAAAAAAATGTGTGTTGTGTCAAACCAAGGGAAAAAGAAAAAAAAACAATAACACATGGACATTTTGCTTAAATTATTCAAATGATTGCTGCAAAAGATGTAGATTTACTCGATGGAACTAAGGAAACTTTGAACTGAAGAATTTTGGAGACAAATCTGACACCACAGTTATTTTTATTTTGGCTAAAAGATTAAACTTTGTAATTTTTGGAATTTTTAGCTTATTCTAGAGCATAGATTTAGGTCTGTTTACATGGCTTTTTGACTGTGGGATGTAAAAATTGGGTTTAAAACTCCTGCGCACAAAGTTTTCCTTGCTATAGAAAATGTGGAAATTTATATTAAACCGCGTGGATTTTTCGATTAAAATCGTTTTATATAATATATTATTTAGTGTATAATGCACATACGGTTACATTAATAAAGAATGTTGCTATAAAAGTTACAATTGCTCGGTGTTTAAAAAAAGCTAAAATCTCTTTTACCTTAACAGAATTTTTAAATCTATTCTTTTTTCCGAGGGAGAAGTTGCACTTTTTATTTTTTTTATGTTATTTTTAAAACTATATAGCGTTTTCGTTAAAATTCCTATGAACACTTCGGGGTTTTAACGACCTTCAAATAGTAGTATTCATATATTTGTCATATGTCATTGTCATATGTCATTTAGTATTCGTGATCACGTCATATATGTTTTGCTTTGTGGGAATGGCTCTAGGAGGAGCTGTTAGAATCACTTTTAGCTAATCAGCGCTTGAAAAAAAATTGGATCTCTAATGGGTGAAAGATCTCGTTTTTTTCCAAGCTCAATTGGCTAAAAATGATTCTATAAGGTCATAACTTTGTGAAGGTCTTTAAGACTGAACAATTTCCTTTTAAATGGGAAGGTTTTGACTATCGTGAATTTTAAATGGACTTACACTTCCATGAGCTTTGTTAAATCCACGTTTGTAGATTTTTTATATTCATTCATGAGACTTGTTATATCCATTCCTTTTCCCAGTAATTCCGTTGGTATACTGGTGATGTTTTTTCCGTAGTTTTTGCTAGAAAATTTGCGACCGTTTAAAACACTTTTTAATCTAATTTCTTCATCACAAAACCAAATCTAGTTCAAGTCTTGTCTTGTAACCGGCGGCCATTATAATTTCTTTTAAATTTGCGCATACTTCATGATCGATCGCGCAATTTGTCAGATCTCAAAATCGTGATTATCAATCGATTCTCCGTTGTCAGTTGTATCTATGTTTCAAATTTCAAGCAATATAAATTTTATTTGGCCGAGTTATAATTGTTTTAAATAAAATTTACATATACGTCATGATCAACCGCACAATTTGTCCGATCACAAAAATTGTGATTATCAATCGATTCTCCGTTGTCAGTTGTATCTATGTTTCGAATATCAAGTCATTTAGATTTTATTCGGTTGAGTTATAATTGTTTTAAATAAAATTTGCATATACGTCATGAATCACCGCAC
>JASAMX010028419.1:0-25860 GCA_030248175.1 Microlaimidae sp. YZB2_3
CTTTTAATTTGAAATGTTCAATTTAAAAATGTGTTTTTATGCAATAAAAAATATTTTTATTGTGTTTAATTGATTAATTATTGAAGTTATAACCATTTGAATTGCTTAAATACTGCTTTAAATAGTTTAAAAAACAATGAAATATGTGTGTAATCTATATTTTTGCCTTTATCTAACAAAAATCGACATTTTTTAGAAAATAGCCCCTTTCTTACTCCAAAAATAGCCCCTTTTTCAAATTTTGGCATTTTTCGACAATTTCGATAGCCCCTTTTGCCCCTTTTTGTCCGAAAAATAGCCCCTTTTTCATTTTTAGACCTGGCAACCCTGTCTTTTCGTCGTTTTGGAAACGAAAAGTTTGATTTATTTTGTGCACATTGTTTTAATTCTGGCCGAACATCTAATTGCCACAACTCGTCTTCAGAAAGATCGTATTTTAAATATCGACTTTCAAAAACTCGTCTTTTGGGTGTAATTTTATAACCCAAACGGGATAACGCTGTTTCACTCGACTTATACATTGCTTAAACAATTTGCAAGCCAATGATTTTTTTAAGTTTAACCTGCAGCCCACCCGTGGTCATCCATTTAAATTGGCAATGGAAGACTGCCGAATTAATGCAAGGAAATATTCTTTTGCAAATAGGGTTGTTACACCTTGGAACAATCTACTCTCATCTCAAGTAACTGTCGATTCTTTGGATGCATTCAAGAAAAGTTTTAAAACTGACTTAAATAAGCGCTCTTTTTGAGCCTTTAAAGTCATATCAGATAGCTAAAATTTCACTTGAATTTTCGGTCGAAACTATGTTTATGTGTTCCTAAGCCTAAGCAAAACCTAAAAAAACAACCTAAACTTTTTCCGCGCAGCGTTTGATATAGTTTAGGTTGTTTTTCAGGCTTCGCTTAGGCTTAGGAACTTGCAGGTTAACCTTCGACCAAAAAGTCGAGTGAAATTTTGTCGAGTGAAACAGCGTTAGCCCCCAAACGTAAGACATTTTCATATTTTCATAAACGTTTTCGGCAGTTCTAATGATATGTTTCATAGTTTTTAATTTTTTCAAGTACCTACCGATTTTGTATAATAATCGGTTAAAAAAATAGGTATTATTAGTGCAGTATAACACCTCCAACGAGATAAGAAAAATCTTGCATTCACATATATGTATTTATTTATGGCGGACATAAATATGACCATGCCGATCGGCGCTCAAAAAATCGTTAAAAAACTGAGTTTAAATCCGCGTTTAAAGCCAAACAAATTTTGTTGTCCATGTTTTTTGTGGTGGTCCATGTCACTTTCAAATTTTTAGTTTTTTCTACATTTTTTTGAGTTCTTTAGTCTTCTATTTTTGTTAAAACATAGTTTTGAATTTAATTTGTTTGTTTACAAATTTTTTTTATTAACATCATAAATTGCATATGCCAAAATGGCACAAGTTCCATACGTGTACCAAAATTCGATTTGACCGATTTAACAGTAAAAACATTTTTATAACTTAAATAGAACACATAGACCTCATTTTTGTGGTTATTTTTAAGATTTAAGCTATTAGTAAAAAGTTATGAGCCAATTTATACCCAAAAAATGACCTTTTTCAGCAAGTGCAATTTATGATGTTAAAAAAAAAATTCGTAAACTAACAACCTAAATTAAAAACTATGTTTTAACAATGCTAATAGTCTGAAAAACACAAAATATTTCAAAAAAATTGAAAATTCGAAATTCACATGGACCACCAAAAACCCCAAAACCAAAAACACAAAACAAACAGACAACAAAGCACCCAACACCACCAAAGCCAACCACCACAAAACACACCAAAAAAGAGACACCCCAACCAAACCACACAAACAACAAAACAGCAAAAAAGAAAAACAGACAACAAGCCCCACCCCCCAAACCAAACACCCCCCACCAACACCAAAAAAACAAAAACACCCCCACCACCCAAACCCCCCCCCCCCCCCACATGGGCAAGATAATTTGGCAAAAGTGAAAATATGGCTTTTTATTTAATAAAATGTAGTATTATCCTATGAAAAGAACAATTATTAAAGTTAATATGGTTTAAAACTGTTTTGCTTTAAACACCGGACCCCACCTGACCCCCCTCTAGATTTCAAAATTTCGCACCCCGGGTCGACTCCCCCTAAAATGCTCGGGGGGGGGGGTCCGGACCCCCCTCCTAGAATTCAGAATTCGATTTACCCCGGGTAACCACCCACCCTAGCTTCCCCGACCGTGCTCACCTATGCCCCCTCCCTTCTCAGGAAAATTTTAAGTACTTTTTTCATACTAAATTTTCTTCCAAAAACGTCAATTTTTAACACAAATCCATGTTTTATCAATAAAATGTAGTATTATCTTATAAAAAAACTATTATTAAACATTTAATGGTTTAAAACTATTTTGTTTTGGAAATTGGACCCCACCTGACCCCCCTCTAGGTTTCAAAATCTTCCACCCCGGGTTGACCCCCCTAGAAAGCTAGGTCGACCCATTAGACTTTGAAATGTCATTTACCCAGGGTAAACACCCCCATAGCTTTTTGACCGTGTTCATCTATGGCATGTTGGTCGAGGAGGGGTTAAACCCCAAATTAGGGGAAAGGGGTTAAAATCCAGGAAACACTAAATACCCATATCGTTTGTTTTTTGTTTTTTTTTGGAGTGCATTTTACTTATATCGTTTTTTGATTTTGGAAAAAAATAGGTAAAAAAACGCAGTCGCTCGCATCCCCATAAATCTCCCTTCAGAATTAACGACCCCCTAACGCTCGGGTCAGAATTTTCATCTCTGGGTATTATCCTTTTATCCAAACCCTACCCACCTATCAGGGACGTAACCAGAGAGGGCAGGGGGGGGCAACCGCCCCTCCCCCGAAACGGACAGATAGAGAGAAAAAGAAGGATAGTGGTTGGGCAGGGGGGGGGGGCGGCCGTCCCCCCAAAATGGTCGCCAGATAGTAAAATTAGGGGTTTTCAGAAGCTAAAAATTCAAAATTTTCTAGCGCTTCGCTAATCGCTCGGCGCCAAACTATACAATAATTTTGGTACCACAATTGACCCCCAAAAACCAAAAAAATTTTCCGCTTTGCTTCGCTCAGCGGTCACTTTCTATAGTATACATACATATGATATATCTCGCTATTTATCTTGTCTAATGCTAATCATAGGTGAGAAGGGAGGGGACAGGGTGGAGTCCACTCCCCCTAGTCTCGAAATTTTGGGACCCCCCCTAGACGAAAATCTAGGGCCCCCCTCCCCTCGAATTTCCGATTTTTTTACCCCTGACCCCCCTCTAGATTTTGAAATCTGACCCCCCTCCCCCTCTGGAAAATTTTAGGTACCTTTTTTTACTAAATTTTCTTCCAAAAACGCGAATTTTCATCACATATTCATGTTTTT
Organism: Microlaimidae sp. YZB2_3; assembly: GCA_030248175.1. Lineage (NCBI taxonomy): Eukaryota > Metazoa > Nematoda > Chromadorea > Desmodorida > Microlaimidae > Microlaimidae sp. YZB2_3. Next base: position 3,412 of record JASAMX010028419.1, read on the forward strand.
ACACCCTGTTTATACGGAATATATGGCTTTTTATTCAATAAAATGTAGTATTAACCTATAAAAAAACAATTATTAAAGTTATTATCGTTTAAAATTGTTTTGCTTTGGACACCGGACCCCACCTGACCATACATGGGCAAGTTGGTCCGGAGTGGGGAGGTTAAACCCCAAATCAGGGGGGTTAAAATTCCGAGAAATCCGAGAAACGCAAAATACCCATATCGTCTTTTTTTCTGGAGTGCATTTTACCCATATCGTTTTTCGATTTTGAAAACGCTAACTTTAGGCCAAAAGGCTCTTTTTAATGCATTTTTGAGTTTTTCATGGCTTAAAACACTCATTTTGACCTCAAAACTTAAGTTTGGACACAGTTCGAAGTCATTTTAAACACTTTTTTTCTTCATTTTTCCAAAATTGTGGTTGGGGGTTAACTTTTTCTCCCCCCCACTTCTAAGTGGGGGGGGGGGTTAAACCCCCCTTCTCAAAATTTGGGGGGGGTTAACCCCGCCCCAACCCCCCTCCGTGCCCATGTATCATGCACCTGACCCCCCTCTAGATTTCAAAATTTCGCACCCCGGGTCGACCCTCCCTAAAAAGCTAGGGGGTGTCCGGACCCCCTGGGACCCCCTCCTATAATTCAAAATTCGATTTACCCCGGGTAACCACCCGCCCTTAGCTTCTCCGACCGTTCTCACCTATGATGCTAATGTTATTTCAAAGTGAGTACAATATTGTTTATAAGTCAGTGGCGTAGAGCCAGTGGTGTGCCCAGGGGGACGGTAGGGGGCGCCCGCCTCCCCCCCAAAATCCGGCAAAGCCGCATTTTTTTTGTATGGGGGAATCATACATGGGCACGGGGGAAGGGGGGTTGGGGGGTTAACCCCCCACCCAAATTCTGAGAAGGGGGTTTTAACCCCCCCCCCCATTCAGAAGTGGGGGGAGAAAACGTTAACCCCCCAATTCGGAAAAAAAATGTCTTTAAAATGACTTCTAACTGCCTCCAAACTTAAGTTTTGAGGTCAAAATGAATGTTTTAAGCAATAAAAAGCTCAAAAATGCAATAAAAAGGGCTTTTTGACCTAAAATTAGCGTTTTTTACCTATTTTTCCTTCAAAATCGAAAAACGATATGGGTAAAATGTACTCCAGAAAAAAAACGATATGGGTATTTTGCGTTTCTTGGATTTTTTAACCCCCTACCCTCCCCCCCTAATTTGGGGTTTAACCCCCCCACTCCGGACCAACTTGCCCATATATGCTGGACACCCTAAAAAATTTTGGCCTTCCACCTGGGGTTCGACGAACCCCCCTAGCAGACCTGACCAAAAACATCTATGGAGGGGGGTTGACTTCGCTAGGGGAGGGGTCAAGCCGGACCGCTCTGCAGTTGTAAGTTTAATAAATAATAAATTTTATTTACTCTCAAATTTGTCACAAAAACATAGAGTATACATTGAGAGAAGGCAAGTACAGGTAACACGTAGGTTTACAACTAAAGCACTGCCCTAATAATACACTTTACAATACTTAGATAAGTTTATACTTTTAAGCAAGTTACGGAACACATATATATTTTTAGAATGTACAATTTTAGGGTCAAGTTCATTCCACATTTTTAATACTCGTTGAGAAAAGAAATATTTACGACAATCACCATAATATTTTTCAGTCATTTTAAGCTTTAAATTATGACCACGTAAATAGTTTGTATTATCAATAGTAAAAAAATCTTCACATTTAACATCAACCTTATTTATGTACAATATTAAAAACCATACAAAGATCAGCTTTTAATCTCCTAACTTCTAATGATTCTAAATTTAATTTTTTTAAGCGAGACAAATAACAATCATATTTTATATTACAATGGCGGCAAACTATTCTAGTATAATATTTTTGAACACGTTCGATTTTCCTGATATCGTCTAAATTGTGTGGGTTATATACTTGTGTATTAAATTTTAAAAGAGGTCTTACATAGGTTGTATAGGCTCTTATCAAAAATTCACTGTTATTGTTACAAAAGCTTCGTAATAACAACCCTGCTCTAGAAAATGCTTTGGCAGAAATTTCAGAACAATGTTTGCTAAATTTCAGATTACTAGTTATATTCACACCAAGATCGCGAATTTCCAATACTTGCTCTATAGCGTGTTTTTCTAGTAAATATGCCTTTTCAGCTATTGATAAATTTCCACCAGAAAAAACTTTACATTTAGGAAAAGATAACGTTAGTTGCCAGTCTTTTGCCCATTTGGAAAAATTTTCTAAAGAAATTTCAAGATCTTGATTATTATCATCCTTACGAACACTATAAAACTTGCCATCATCGGCGAACAATTTAATACCACATGAACCAAAAGTACAATCAACAATATCATTTATATATAGCAAAAATAACAAAGGGCCTAACACTGATCCTTGTGGGACTCCTGATTTAACTTTTTGAGGTTTAGATACACATTCGCCTACAATGACAGACTGTGTACGATTTGTTAAGAAAGCTTTAACCCAATTTGGAGGCAAGTTGCCCCACTCCGGGCCAACTTGCCCTTGTATGGCGGGGGACCCTTACGTTTTTTTAAATTTTAGGAGAGAAAAATTTTTTCTTTAATATTAATACAGAAACCTTCCTGATGCCTTCCAAAAGCATATTAATAGTTAAAAAAAAACAAACAAAATTTCCTCGCTCCACATGTAGTTTATATTGACAATTTATCCTAGTTTTTGATTTCAAATTAATTATGACGTTCAGTAATTAAGGCATACATGTTTAACAAAACTACTATAAACACTATTATCCTTTTATTAACGTTTTAAACACATGTTTTAAATGTATAGGTAAAAAAACCTTAAATTTTGCAATAAGTATCATCTGGAATTAAATTTTCTAGTGTATTTTAGCGCCTTAAATTAAAAATTTTCTCCCCCGGACCCCCGGACAAGTGGCTCTACCACTTGACCCCGCTGGGGGGGGGGCTCTCGCCCCCAGCCCAGACCCAGGGACGTAGCCAGAGTTTCATTTTTAGGGGGGGGGGCGGATTGTAGTACAAAAAAAATTGGGGGGGGGGCTCCGCCCCCCCCCCCCCCCCCCCCGAATTTTTTTTGGGGGGGGGTGGGCGGAACCCCCTTAATTTTTGAAAACGTTAAAAAAGCAGGGATAAACGTAGATAACGCTGTATAATACACTGTTTTTGGCCTAATAACCTATTATCTAATGTTTTTAGCGGTAAAAACATGTTTTCTTAGTTAAAAATTACATAAGCACACATTGGCAGAGCCTGGATTTTACAAAAAAAGGAATTTAGAGACGTTAGTTTCAGACCCCTTGGCTAAACCCACATTGTAAACCAAAGCACATAAGCAGCATCTCGGCTCCATGTTTTCTAGGGTACCTACCTATATGAAAAAAATCCGAGCCAATGCTATAAGCGGCAGGAATATTTAGGAGGGGAGAGGTACATAAATCAACCAATATGATTGTTTGTTTTGCTTTCTGTGTAGTACTTATTACTTATAAAAATTATTGTACTAACTTTGAAATAACATTAGCATCAGGCAACATAAATAACGAGATATATATGTATGTATACTATAGAAAGTGACCGCTGAGCGAAGCGAAGCGGAACAAATTTTTGGTTTTTGGGGGTCCTTTGGGGTACTAAATTTATTTTAAAGTTTGGCGCCGAGCTATTAGCGCGCCGCTAGAAAATTTTGAATTTTTAGCCTCTGAAAACCCCCAAATTTTACTATCTGGCGACCATTTCGGGGGGGGGGGCGGCCGCTCCCCCCCCGCCCAACCACTATCCTTATTTTTCCTCCTGTCCGACCGTTTGGGGGGGGTGGGTCGGCCGCCCCCCCCCGCCCCCCACCTGGTTACGTCCCTGCCCAAAAAAAAAAAAAAAAAAAAACAAAAAAAAAAAAAAAAAAAAAAAAAAAAAAAAAAAAAAAAAAAAAAAAAAAAAACAAAAACAAACACCCACCCAAGACCCCCCATTTCTGGGGGCTGTCGCCCCCACCCAACCCCAGACCCCCCATTTCTGGGGGCTGTCGCCCCCACCCAACCCCAGACCAGACCCCCCTTCAGGGTTAGTATTATCCCCAGACCGCCCCCCCCCCAAATGAAATCCTGAGCACGCCACTGGGCGTAGCCAGGGGGGGGGGGTAGGGGAAGCGGCCGCCCCGCCCCCCTGCCAAAATCCGGCAAAGCCGGACTTTTTTGTAAGGAGGGACCCTTATTTTTTTGAATTTTGGGAGAAAAATTCTTTTCTTTATATATAAACTAGAAACATTTCTGATGCATTCCAAAAGCATTAAAATATCCAAAAAGCTGAAATTTTTCCCGCTTCGCGGGAAGTGTACATTACTCATTTTGTTGATTTTTTTTAAAATTTCGATGGATTGTACCATTCAATATATACATAGCTAAGGCATGTGGCTTTGCCTCAGATATAGAATGGCAATACTATAGCAGGCCTGTGCACGGTCTGGAAATGCCCCCCCCCCGCTTTATTGGAGGATTTGCCCCCCGTTTTATTGCCCCCCCCCGCCAAAAAGTGAAAAAGTACCCTTACCTTATGACGCCATTTTTGACCTGTAATGACGCCATCATTGCGTACATTGAGTATACATTAATTATTTTGTTTTTTTTTTATTTCGATGAAAGGTACCATTCAATACATAGCTAAGGCATGTGCCTTTGCCTCAGATATTGAATGGCAATACTATATAATATAGATGTTAAAACTCATATATTATAAGATATGTAGGTTTTATAATGGCTGTTTTAAACACCTTAACAACGGTTTTTACACTTGTGGGGTTGTCCGCCTTTCCACCTCCCCCATGGTGAAGTGTGGCAATTTGTATAGATTTTTTTTTACTTTTCAAATTATGAGTTATAAAAATTTAATACAAATCTTAGTGCATTTTAAAATCAGAAATTAATCAATATAAAATTTTTTATGTTTTATATCAATATAAAAATCAATATAAAAAAAGTCAGATTTATATATATATTCAGTAAAATTAATATTATTAGTAATAATTTTTGTTATTATAACTTACACCATACTCATTCGCATAATTTAAAGACATCAGAAAATAGATAGTTGTGTTATATACAATTTCAACGCCTGATACTTTTGAAGATCAGACATAATTGTGCAGAAATTAGGTAAAAGAAGTAAAATGTATGTTCACGCAAACACCAGGGGACAATTTTAAGCAGTTTTTAGTGCATATTTAAAAAATTCACCTCGGGCGGCTGGGAAGACGCCCCCAGACCTCCCAAAAACAGTGTATTATACAGCTTTATTTACGTTTATCCCTGATTTTTTAACGTTTCAAAAATTAAGGGGAGGCTCCCCCCCCCGAATTTTTTTTTGTACTACAATCCGTCCCCCTTAAAATGAAACCCTCCCTGGGTACGTTCCTGCCACCTATAGGTAATCCCCTGTACGTACCCATCTATGGTTGTTTGTTAATGCTTGTGTAATAAACGTCATGTTATTCACTAATGTTGATGTTTTCCAAGTAATTAATAAAAATATTTTATTTAACCATTTATTTATTTATTTGAAAAGCAACCACGAGCTGCGAAAAACACTAGGCATTGAAAAACAAGATCATTATAAAATTTTAGAGTTTCCGATATTTTGGCTCGTTATTTAACTTTTTTTTACTAGTCCATCTTCATCTGTTTGTTAGTCGTCCTTGTAGATTTATAAATTGGTGGTTTTTGTTAGATTTTTAGCATATCTGAATCTGTGTTATTTGAGATTGTTAATTTATATTTATGACAATCTGTGTTATTGCCTTATAAGCTGTCGCGAAGTATATAGTATATTATTAGGTTTTTTATTTTTATGTTGGATTTAAAAATAAAATAAATAAGTCAATCGGTGTGTGTAATAATATTTTGGCGTGTTGCTTAAAAACTATATCATATATCCATATGTACAAAAATTTAGCTATTGAAGTGTAATGTTTGTTTGTCACATTTTTAACTTTTGCTTACATTCAAATTTTCCATTACAAACCGATCCTCGTTGAAACCTAAAGAGTGCTTATGCGGCACACGCGCATGTTTAGTTTTTTTGAGAAATTGAAAATTTTCCACTGGTAAGAGCAAGAAGTATTAAATTATATTTATAATATATTTTTCGACCGCTTGCCCTCTTTTTTTTGAAATGCTTATCTCTAACATGGTTAGCAAGAAGAGTCCCGTGGTCTTCCTTAATTTGCCAATTTTTTTTAATCTAAGCCGACATCCCTATTTTGAAAAAAAATCTTATTAAGTATCTATTGTTGCATATAGGTACCTATATACTATTATTATCGTTACGTTTAACTAAAAGCGATAGTATTTAACACAGCTCAGTCAGTTGTTTTACACACTCTAAAGATGGTCATAAAATTTTGGGGCCATTTAAAGTTCCATTTTAAGTGTTTAGATTCTGAGAACCCCCCCCCAACCCTCTCCCTTTTTCCTCTCATTTTTCTTTAAAGGTTTTCGAGGTGGTAAACGCCGTTTCATTACTTAACTAAATCTTTTTTCCTAACCAGCATTCTTCCTTCATTAGTCACCTGAGAAAAAATCAGCAAGATTTAATTTTTTTGCGGGATAAACACTGAATTAACTTTTTTTTCGATTTTCTAAGTTTTAAAAAGTTCAAACTTGCTCCAGAAGGCGATGGGATGTTTGATGTTAGAGCTTAGTACACAAGAGTCGGAAAAAGGGATCTAAGAGCCAAGCTGCGCAAACGAAAAAGTAAGACATTAGCCTCTAAAGTTTAGAGCCATAATTAATTTTTAATTAAGTTAAGCCATAATTAAGTTTGCTCTTTGCAACACATTTTAAGGAACGTTATAGTTAAATTTTATTTTGATAAAAATTGAGTGTGTTTTTTAAATGACTCCAATATTTATAGGCTTTTTATTAGTTTTATACTAATAATTAATTAAATGAATATATAGATTGAATCGTGTTCCTAGTTGGCCAAACAAATTGAAACTTTTTGACAATCGCATAATTGTTACTTCTTACGTTTTCATTTAAATAAAATGGATGTGTGCATGTGTCGTTAAGAAGTGCTGATTGTACAATTTACCAAACTTAATAATTTTTATTAATTATTTTTAGTTTACTTTATTATATTAGTTTTTGTGCTATTTTTTTCCTTTCAAAACAACATTTTAAAATAAATACACACACCTGTGCACTGCCCCCCTCCCCGGGAGGTTTTATTGGTGGGGGCAATTCCAAAACGGGGAGGGCAACTGTTTTTAAACGAGGAGGGGCAATAAAACGAGGGGGGCAAGCAGAGGAGACAGAGAAAAAAAGGACAAAAAACGCTAAAATTAAGTAAAAATAGGTCTAAAATGGCTTAAAAGCAGAGAAAAATGCTAAAAACGGCGAAAAAAATTGGCTATGATGGCGTCATAATAGGTCAAAAATGGCGCCATAATTTTTGGGTACTTTTTCATTTTTGAACGGAGGGGGGCACAGCCACTAATATTGCGGGGGGTATTTCCAGACCGTGCAGAGGTCTGACGTCTGACTGAATACAAATATATACAAAGGTAAATGAACGTGTTAAACGATACTTAGCATTAACTTTTCTCAGTTCTGTAATCAAAAAAAGATTCAAAATTAAAACGGTAGTTGCATTTTTGCCGATGAAAACACCAGCGGCGACCTTTTTATGTTCCTATCTTAAAAACATAAATAAATGTCCAGAATGTTGATACAAATAGAGCTCAGGAGCTCCGCACTACTTTTTAAAATTAGTTGAGTACCTGTATCAGTTTGTTTTGAATACAAAATTTTGAATTTTTTGTAAACTAAATTTTTTGAGAACATAAACTATGTATGTATAACATGTCGCAGACCTGTGCACGGTCTGGAAATGCCCCCCCGTTTTATTTGAAGAATTCCCCCCCCCCCGTTTTATTGCCCCCTGCCGCCAAAAAATGAAAGACTACCCTAAAATTATGACGCCATTTTTGACCCATGATGACGCCATCATCGCAATATTTTTTCAGTTTTTAGCCTATTTCAACGTATTTTAGGCCATTTTAGACCTATTTTTAACTTATTTTCGCTTTTTTTGTCCCCTTTTTCTCTTTTCCCTTGGTTCTTTTTCCCCTTTTTTTCTTTTCTTTCCCCCTGCTTGCTTCCCGTTTTATTCCCCCCGTTTCAAAAAAGTTGCTCCCAGTGCCCTCCCGTTTTGGAATTGCCCCCCCCAATAAAACCCCGGTGGGGGCAGTGCACAAGCCTGATGTATTATATATTACGTTGTATTATATTTGTATACAATTGAATTATTACTTGTTGTATGATAAGTGCTATTGCTTTTTACACCCTTTTTATACAGGACTATCGCTTTTTATTCAATAAAATGTAATATTAATTATTCTATAAAAAGAACAATTATTAGAGTTATGATGGTTTAATCCAAATTGCGCTCCGGATACCGAACCCCCCTGACCATACATGGGCAAGTTGGTCCGGAGTGGGAGGGGGTTAAACCCCAAATTAGGGGGGGGGTTAAAATCCGAGAAACGCAAAATACCCATATCGTTTTTTTTTCTGGAGTGCATTTTATCCATATCGTTTTTCGATTTTGAAGGAAAAAGAGGTAAAAAACGCTGATTTTAGGTCAAAAAGCCCTTTTTATAGCATTTTTGAGCTTTTTATTGCTTAAAACATTCATTTTGACCTCAAAACTTAAGTTTGAGGGCAGTTAGAAGTCATTTTAAACACATTTTTTTTCTTCATTTTTCCGAAATTGGGGGGGGGTTAACTTTTTCTCCCCCCCACTTCTGAGTGGGGGGTGGTTAAACCCCCCTTCTCAGAATTTGGGGGGGGAGGGTTAACCCCCAACCCCCCCCCGTGTCCATGTATGCCCCTGACCTTCCCCTCTAGATTTTAGAATTTTGCACATCAAATCGACCCCCCTAAAAAGCTAACGGGGTAAACCACCTTGACCTTGGGACCTGTTACTAGAAATTAAAATGGGATTTATTTACCCTGGATAAACTCCCCCTTTAGCTTCCGGGACCGTGCGCACCTAAGGTGCTATGGCTAACACAGCCCTGGGCACTCCCCCCCCGCTCGGAGTTTTATTAGGGGTGGAGGGCAGAGCTGGGCAGAGAAGAGAAATTGGTCTATAGGAGATTGAAATGTTGAGATCCTTTTCAGGTTTTAGTAGTGGTATTATGAATAAAGTTTTCCAGATGTTTGGTATGCTGTTTGTTTTAAGCGAGAGGTTGAACAGATAAGTTCACCCAGGGGCGTAACCAGGGCTTAGGCTTAGGCTGGGGGCGGCCGGAGAGGGCCCCTCCCACTCAGAAGTGGGGTGGGAGAAAAGGATACCCCCCTCAATTTTGGAAAAATGAAAAAAATGTCTTTAAAATGACTTCTTTCTTTCTAACTGCCTCTTAAACTTAAGTTTTGAGGTCAAAATGGATGTTTTAAGCAATTTTCTTTCAAAAACAAAAAAAACGATATGGGTAAAATGCACTCCAGAAAAAAACGATATGGGAATTTTGCGTTTCTCGGATTTTAACCCCCCCCCCATAATTTGCGGTTTAACCCCCTCCCCCACTCTGAACCAACTTGCCCACTTATGGCATAATGTATCAATGTGGTACCTATCTCCTATTTTTGGTTTACTACTATTACTCAAATCAAAGTGTATAAGTGAATAGTAGAGCTTCAATTATTGATTTGTGGTTTCGATTTCTTTGTGTTTGTTTATTTACACTTGGACAGCGCACCGCTATATTTTTTATGCTTTTATCTTTATACACCCCCATTCGCTTCGTACGCTGAAGAGATTCTGTTAGATTCCCGCCATAACTGATGCTTGAACAGTGGTTGATATGCTCTTGAAGTGGTTTTAATAAAGGTTCACTGAGATCGCTGGTAGTGTGGTTTGCTTTTGAGAGCATCGTTTTCCGTGAAAGGAATGGCTTTGATTCATGATGATTCGCTTTTTTTGCAAGTCGTAAAAAGCAAATGTTTATTTTATATTTCCGGCAGTTTATTTCTTGATTTCTATATATGGAAAATATTGTAAAATTTAATTTCCGTAGTGTAAAATTTAATTTCCGTATTAGAAATTTCCTATTTTTAAGTATACATGAATGAGCAAGTATAGATTGAAGATGGGGGCAGAGCGGGGTCCACCCGCCTAGCCTGAAAATTTTGCGCACCCTCCCTCCCCTTAAGTTTAGGTAAAATAATTAACCAAAACTATTTTTTGCTTCATAATGTATTTTAGCTCATCAAAATAACAATAAATTGTGTCATAACTTTGGCATTGTGCAGGATTAGCGGAGCTTGCATCGGAGCCGTTGGGAAGCAAATTGTGTAACTATTTTATTGAACAAGGCACATGGTAAGAGACATTAGGTTCAGTGGCGTAGCCAGGGGGCGCCCCCCCTCCCCCCACCAAATCAGTCGAATCCGGATTTTTTCGTAAGGGGGGACCCTTACGTTTTTGAATTTTGGAGAAAAATTTTTTTCTTTATATATAAATTCAGAAATATTTCTGATGCGTTCCAAAAGCATAAAAATATCCAAAAAACTGAAATTTTACATGTGTACATTAATCGTTTTGTTAGTTTTTTTAAGTTCGATGGATTTTGTACCATTCAATATAATACATAGCTAAGGCATGTGCCTTTGCCTTAGACATTGAATGGCAATACTATATCAGACCTGTGCACGGTCTGGAAATGCCTCCCCCCGCTTTATTGCAGGATTTGCCCCTCCCCCCGTTTTATTGCCCTCCTCCCGCCAAAAAATATAAAAGTACCCTGAAATTATGACGCAATTTTTGACCTATGATGACGCCATCATCGCGAATTGTTTGCAGTTTTTAGCCTATTTCAAATGTATTTTAAGCTATTTTAGACCTATTTTTACCTTATTTCCGCTTTTTTTGTCAGTTTTTCCCTTTTTCCTTCTTTTTTTCTCCTTTTTTTTCTTTTTTTTTCTTTCTCCTCTGCTTGCCCCCGTTTTATTGCCCCCCGTTTTAAAAAATTGCCTCCCCCCGTGCCCCCCGTTTTGGAATTGCCCAATTGCCCTCAATAAAACCCTCAGTGCACAGGTCTGCTATATAGATGTTAAAACTCATATACTATAAGCATACATGGGCAAGTTGGTCCGGAGTTGGGGGGGGGGGTTAAAATCCGAGAAACGCAAAATACACTTATCGTTTTTTTTTCTGCAGTGCAGTGCATTTTACCCATATCGTTTTTTGATTAAAAAAATAGGTTAAAAACGTTAGTTTTAGGTCAAAAAGCCTTTTTTTAATGCATTTTAGAGCTTTTTACTGTTTAAAACATTCATTTTGACATCAAAACTTAGGTTTGAAGGCAGTTAGAAGTCATTTTAAAGACATTTTTTTCTTCATTTTTCCAAAATTGGGGGGGTAACCTTTTCTCCCCCCACTTCAGAGTGAAGGGAGGGTTACCCCCTTTTTAAAATTTAAGGGGGGAGGGAAGAGGGTTAACCTTCCCCACCAACCCTCCGTGCCCAGGTATGATTATAACATACGTAGGTTTGATAATAAATAACTGTTTTAAACCCCTTAACAACGGTTTTTACACTTGTGAGGTTGTTCGCCTTTCCACCTCCCCCCATGGCGAAGCGTGGCATTTTTTATAGATTTTTTTTTACTTTTAAAATATTGAGTTATAAAAATTTAATTCAAATCTTAGTGCATTCTAAAATCAAAAATTAATCAATATAAAATTTTTCCCGCTACGCGGGAAGGTCAGATTTATATTGAATACAGTAAAGTTAATATTATCAGTAATATTTCGTGTTATTATAATTTACTCCATACTCATTCGCAAAATTTAAAGACATCAAAAAATAGATAGTTGTGTTATATATACAATTTCATCGCCTGATAATTTTGAAGATCAAACATAATTGTGCAGAAAGTAGGTAAAAAAACAAAAGTAAAATAGATGTTCAAGCAAACACCAAGGAACGATTTTTAAACAGTTTTTAATGCATATTAAAAAAAATTTCGCCTCCTCGAAATGAAATCCTGGCTACGCCACTGATTAGGTTTTCCATCAGGCGCCGCATATTATACGGGTTTTATTTGAATTAAAATTAATGCAGTGTCTTTTTTCTCAAACGACAATAGGAAAACAGGTACAATTGTCATTGTCGGTTAAAAAACACTGTTCTGGTTTGTTAACCAACGGTAATCATATAAGTTTTGTTGATAAACTCCGTAACAACAGCAAAATGGCGTATCGGCATGTCTCCATAACAACTAAATAGGTGTACGAAACGTCTTTCAGATAAGAAATTATGTCATTGTTATTTATCAATCTCAATTTTTTTTTCAGCAAATAATTACGACCAGATTTGACTTTATAATGATTTTGTATAATAATCGTTGGAGCAAAAAATATTTAAAAAAATATTTGTTTAACAATTTAGGTGGGACAGGAGTTAAAACTGCAGGTGACCAGGCCAGGATTATGGAAAGGGCAGAGGTTACCATACCATTATACATGACATGGGCAAATTGGTCCGCAGTGGGGGGAGATAAACCTGGATTTGGGAGGGGGGCGTTAAAAAAAATCTAATGAATGCATTTTACTTTGACCCCATATATAGTTTTTTTCTGGAATGCATTTTACCAATATCGTTTTTCAATTTGAAAGGAAAAACAGATAAAACGCTAATTTTTGGTCAAATAGCCCTTTTAATGTACCTATATTTGAGTTGAGTTTATATTGCTTAAAAGACTCATTTTGACCTCAAAGCTTATGTTTTTGAAGGTAGGTGGTAGAAGTAACTTTAAACACATTTTTACTTTATTTATCTGAAATTGGAGGGATTAACCTCTTTTTTTCCTCCCTCATTTTTGATCTAAGTGGGCGGTGGGAAGGGGAGGGGGGGTGAAGTGTCCTGAAAAATTTTAAAGGTATAACCCCAAATACCCCATTGGGTTTTTAGTACTGGGACGTGGACCTGGATGGAACCCCCTCCCAATTTTTTTCTTGGGGGGAGCAGGGAGGGAGTGTCGGCAGTTTCGAAATTTTTTGGGAGTATTATCTAACCAACCCCCTGCGGGGGGGTTAGGAGGACCCCACCCCCCTCCCCCGCCTACCTATGGCTATATAGCTATATAATTTGACCTAAAACATTTTTAGCCAAATGACAGTGAAGAGGATTGTATAATTTATTATGTATATATATAAAATATATATACAGACAACACGAGGGCAAAAGGCGTAGCCAGAATTTTAAAAGGGCGTTACTTGCATTTTATACAAATGTTTTCAAGGGGGTTGTATATACTACAAATTTCTAAAATAAAATAGGTTTATATTGCCTTTTTGTTTGAAATAATAAATATTTTTGCTTATTTATTTAGTGTTTTTAAGTTAAACTCGAAAAGTTTTATGTTTAAAAAAGTATGACATTAAAAATCTTGCCATAGCGCCGAAAGATTTTAAAAAAATTGTCATTGATAATTCATCAAAAACATTTCTAAAAAAGTTTTAAGAAGGTACCTATATAATTTTCGCTAAGCGGAGCGAAGCGCGAGGAAATCTTTAAAATTTCTTTCATATAAATCCCCAAATTTTTACCTTAGCTGGTCCAAAAAAGAGGGCTCTCATCCCACCTTTACAATTCCTCCTCTTCTAGCTACGCCTTTGCTTATGTACTATTTTTATAGCACATCCAAAAATTTTTAAATGGAATATATCCTTTATGAGGGCATAGGTGGGCGGCGGAGGGGAAGGGGTTGCCACTTGCCTCCAAAAAAATTGCCGATTATAGCCGACAACCCCCCTAAAATTTGGGGGGTCCCAGTCCTAAAACGCTAAAAATGGGGTATTAAAAAACGTATATAGACCGTGTACCTCAAAAAATATTTTTGAGGCACCACCGACCCCCCAATTTTGGGGGTCGGGTGTACGGTATACCCCCCATAATCCGAGAGGCTGCCCACTTTTGTATGAGGATATAAAGCTTTGCCCATAAACTACAGGCGCCCAGTCTTGTAAAAATCAGTTGGTTTTTCCGCGCGCCAACGAATAATAACATTGACAGGTGAGAAAGGGGGGCAAGGTGGGGTCCACCCCTCTAGCCTCGAAATTTTAGGACCCCCCTAGACGAAAATCTAGGGGCCCCCCTCTCCCCAAATTCCCAATTTTTTTCCCCTGACCCCCCTCTAAATTTTGGAATTTGACCTCCCCCCTTGGGAAAATTTTAGGTACCTTTTTTATTCTAAATTTTCTTCCAAAAACGTGAATTTTCATCACATATTCATGTTTTTACACCCTTTTTACACCAGAATATCGCTTTTATTCAATAAAATGTAGTATTATCCTATAAAAACAGGGACGTAGCCAGAGTTTCATTTTGGGGGGGGGGATTGTAGTACAAAAAAAATTTCGGGGGGAGCCCCTCCCCCCCCCCCGAAATTTGGGGGGGGGGGCGGCCCCCCCCCCCCCCCAAAATTTCGGGGGGGGGGGGGTCTCCGCCCTCCCCCCCCCCCCCCCCCAAATTTTGGGGGGGGGGGGCGGAGCCCCCCCTTAATTTTTGAAAACGTTAAAAAAGCTGGGATAAACGTAGATAAAGCTGTATAATACACTGTTTTTGGCCTAATAACCTATTATTTAATGTTTTTAGCGGTAAAAACATGTTTTCTTAGTTAAAAATTACATAAGCACACATTGGCAGAGCCTGGATTTTACAAAAAAGGAATTTAGAGACGTTAGTTTCAGACCCCTTGGCTAAACCCACATTGTAAACCAAAGCACATGAGCAGCATCTCGGCTCCATGTTTTCTAGGGTACCTACCTATATGAAAAAAATCCGAGCCGATGCTATAGGCGGCAGGAAAATTTAGGAGGGGGAAGGTACATAAATCAACCAATATGATTGTTTATTTTGCTTTCTGTGTAGTACTTATTACTTATAAAAATTATTGTACTAACTTTGAAATAACATTAGCATCAGGCAACATAAATAACGAGATATATATGTATGTATACTATAGAAAGTGACCGCTGAGCAAAGCGAAGCGGAAAATTTTTTTGTTTTTTGGGGTTCATTTGGGGTACTAAAATTATTTTATAGTTTGGCATTAGCGAGGCGCTAGAAAATTTTGAATTTTTAGCCTCTGAAAACCCCCAAATTTTACTATCTGGCGACCATTTCGGGGGGGGGGCGGCCGCCCAACCACTATCCTTATTTTTCCTCCTATCCGACCGTTTTGGGAGGGGGCGGCCGCCGCCCCCCTCCCTGGCTACGTCCCTGTATAAAAAGAACAATTATGAAAGTTAATATGGTTTAAAAAAACTGTTTTGCTTTGAACACCGGATCCCACCTTACTCCTCTCTAGATTTCAAAATTTGGCATCCCCGGTCGACCCCCCCTAAAAAACTAGGGGGGTCCGGACCGTCCTGGGACTCCCCTCCTAGAATTCAAAATTCGATTTACCCCGGGTAACCACCCCCCGCCCTTGCTTCCCCGACCGTGCTCACCTATGATTGACATTCGCGCATTTTACGCTGATTGTTTGATTAGATGCGCGGGCGATTTAGCTTCGGATCTCTTTAACTGGGCTGGATTGGGTCATAGGGCATAGTGCGTACAGGTCGGAATACGTGTGAATCAATATGTTTTGAAAGATATATAAGACTTAAATAGTATAAAAAGTTCTAATGATGCTGCGCTTGTTTAAAATGGAAGGAGATGTGGAAATGTTGCCCAGTCGGTGCTTCGATCCGAACTCGATACTTCCAAGAGTCTTCTTCTAGTGTTTCTCTTTAACTTTTCCCGAATAAAATTTCCAACTACTCTTTGTGTTTGTATGTGTGTCGTGCCAGCTTCGTCGGTGTATGCCTTTGTGGAGCGGATGGAAATTGTCTCTATTTGTACTGAACAAAGGACATTTAGAATTAGTTCAAGCTATTAAAAATAGCTTTCTTTTTTCACATGTTGCGTTTTATTATATTTATATCAATAGTCATGCATATTATATATATTTACAATATTTATATTTCCTTGACCCTTCCCCCTAAATTTAAAATCACAGGTAATTAACACATGGTGATTGATGGTAATATCGAATTTTTTAACTAAATTTTTTGAGGGATTTAAATATTTTATAGAATTAGTAAAAAAATTTCCGAAATATACGTCTTTGGACAAAAGTCCTACTTCAAATTTCTACTTTTTGGAAGTAAGTTGTGCCGTAGAGTAGATTTGTGTGAGTTTACATACAATGTTTTTGAAAAATCGCCTGCTTTTAAAAGTTAAAGTCACGCTCCGTTTCATTTTTAATTCTGTATTTATATAAGGTATTGTGAAGAAGTTTTGCCGAAATATTTAGTTTTTTGCCTTAGTCGATATCTCTATGCGTATTTTGTTTGCTTAAGCTTAAGCTGTGTACTGAACAAAAAACCAAAGTGAGCCTCGTCCGCTCGTCGGAGGAGGACACAGCATCGTTACTACGGCAAAATGAGCCACTGTCATTATAGAATACACGTGACTCGGACTCATTCTGTATTTAGTAGTCTTGTTTCAAATTTAAAAATGAGTTACTACAGGTACACATATTTTATACGAACTGTGGCTCATTTTGCCGTAGTAACGACGATAGCAGATATATAGACAGCCCAGTAGAGTGTGAGATTCAGATTGGGATTGTTCAATGGTTTTTTTTTATAATAAAAATGTCGCTGGTTTAAACAATTAAACTTGTTTTTTACGAGCAGCTCCTACCGTTTATGCCATAGTTGAGCGGGGGGGGGGGGGGGTTGGGGGTTTTTAGGTCCAAAAATTCCGATTAAAGCCGACACCCCTTTCCCTAAAATTTGGGGCTGCCCCGGGCGACCCCCTCTCTAAAATTTAGGGGTTACCAGTACTATAAACGCTAAAAATGGGGTATTTGAGGTATACCCATACATGAGCATAGGGGAGAGGGTAGGGGGGGGAGTCCATTCCCCCCTAGCCCCTAGCCAGATTTCAAATTTTAGAGGGGAGTCAGGGGTAAAAAATTCGGAAATTGGGGGGAGTGGGGGCTTAGATTTTAAGTCTAGGGGGTTCCAAAATTTCGAGGCTAGGGGGGGAGACCTGTGCTCGCCCCCGCCCCCAGGGATTTATTGGGGGGGGCAATTCCAAAATGGGGGGCAACTTTTTTGAAAACGGGGGGGGCAAGCAGGGAAGAAAGAAAAAAAGAGATAAAAAAGAAGGGAAAAGGGAAAAAGGGACAAAAAAGCGAAAACAAGGTAAAATACATTGAAATAGGCTCAAAACTGAAAAAAATTAACGATTAGGCGTCATCATAGGTCAAAAATGGCGTCATAATTTTAGGGTACTTTTTCATTTTTTGGTGGGGGAGGCAAATACTCCAATAAAACGGGGGGGTATTTCCAGACCGTGCACAGGTCTGGGGGAGGGGGGTGCACACGTGCACCCCAACCTGCCCCCCCCCCCTTTCACCTATGGTTACATATGCATACTGTCGTAAATGGTCCTCTGATGAAATAAAAAGAACATTTTGGAATATAAATGAGTAACTTCTTGAAATTTTAGCTCATAGGGTAGTGCACTTAATTTCGGCACTTTTCCAAATTGGGCATTTTTGATTTTGGACTATATCTTTGGTAATCCTAGACGTTTGATAGCTCAAATGAGAGCTAATTATATGTAGATGACTGTCGTGAGCTTTTTATTTGTTATGTTATGATATTTTCATGGGAAATTGTGCGATTTACAAAAAATAAAATTGTTACTCGTTTTTAGAACATGGGCATTTCATGATTACGCAATAAATTGGTTTAAAAATTAAATTGAATTAAGTGGTCGGGTGTTAAATTGTAGTTGTTGTAAATAGTTAAAAGACAATGTTGAAATGTGTAGGGGTCTTAGCATTGCACTTGAACTCGATTAAGAGGGTCCTTTTAAAAAGTGTCGAAATTAAATGCACTTTTTTTCCAAATTTTGCTCATTTTGATACCATTTGGCATTTTAGCTGTAACTTTTTTCCAGTTACACGTTGAACAACAAGTAGAAGCTTAAATTAAAGAAAACTGTCTGGAGATAGTGATAGGTTTTTAAATTTTTGAAAATGATGATTTTTTGACTGAGAAACAATTGATTGTTTGTAAAGTGCCGAAATTAAATGCATACATTTAATTTCGGCAATTTTCTATTTTTTTAAAAACTGATTTAATTAAGTAAAAAACAACTTTCGTACAGTGAAACTTTTATGACGCAACGCAGTATCGTAAAAGCTTTCAAATAAGCTATCAAACATGAAAATCGGGCCATACAGTAAAAAGTTACATTGGAAAAACGAAAAAGTGCCGAAAGTAAATGCACTACCCTATTTGGGTAGCGTAGGGTAGGGTGGGTTAATGGTTTGTGTGGGTGGGGTTGGTTATATATATCCTAAAAATCTCGAAGTTTCGACACGCGACACTCATTTATATAATGTGGGCACCGGGCAAGAGAAGCATAAGGGTGTCGGGGTAGGCTCCTTTCTTTGGCCTCCAAATTTGGAACCCTTCCTTAGAAAAAATCTATGGACTCCCTCCCCCTTTCAAATTCATTTTGACAACCTATTCCTTTCGGGAATTTTCAAATAGACCCCCTCCCGTTGCAACTAAAGGGAAAAACTTATTAAAAAGTTTTGTTTCACACAAAAAATGTCATTTTTTTGCAAAAACGCGTTGTGAAATCAAATCAAAATTTTAAAACTAAACTCTGAAATATTCTTATGCTAAACTGCATTATAATGTTTTTTCTGGCACAAATTCTTAAAAAGACTTATTTTATTTTAAATCTTTAAAGGCAAAATGCTAATTCTTCGTGTTCCATGTAAAGTGGAATAATTGCCCTTTTAAAACTATAATTTTATTGTTAAATTATTTGTTAACGTTTTTTTAATTTGTCAGTTTTGAAAAATAATTGTACACCTATGTTTCTAAATGTAGCGAAGCGTTCCATGAAGTTAATTTTTCAAATTATATATTATTTTCTTATTCTTTTTGTCTTAAAAGTAGCTTTTTAGAACCTATATCATCGCGAATTTTTTGCAGTTTTTAGCCTATTTCAATGCATTTTAAGCCATTTTAGACCTATTTTTACCTTATTTTTGGTTTTTTGTCCCTTTTTCCCTTCTTTTTTCTCCACCCGTTTTATTTCCTCCTCCGTTTCAAAAAAGTTGCCCTCCAATGGGGGCAGTGCACAGGTCTGGTTACAGACATAGATGGGCAGGGGGACGGGAGTTGGGGGTTATACCCCCCAAAAATCCCAAATATAGCCGACACCCCCTCCCCTAAAATTTTGGGGTACCCCGGACACCTCCCCTAAAATTTGGGGGTCCCACTACCAGTGGCGTAGCTAGGATTTCATTTCGGGGAGGGGGCGGTCTGGGGGGCTGGGGGTTAGAAAAAGTTACAAGTGCGTCGCACAGCGCCGCCGCCTTCGCCGCGTAGCGGCGCCAGCAGACGCGAAGCGTCGGTGTCAAGGCATATTCTTTCTCCTCTAAAAATTTTTACCCCCGGAAAAACTATCCCGGGATAGTTTTCCCCCCGGAAAAACTATCCCGGGATATTCTTTCCCCTCTCGGTAAATTCTTTCCCCGGGAGAAAGAATATACCGGCATAGATTTTCCCCCATGCTTTTTAATTTTAAAATCATATAAACTTAGATTTTTTAAAAATAATTTGAATAGTTGAACCTTTATTAGCTCAAATACCAATTTTTGTGTAATAAATTCCATTAAAACATGTTTACTCACGATTTTAGCAAGTCCCGAAGTTTTGCAAGTGTTTGACTTTCAAATTTAGTTATTTTACCCTGTTAAAACTTTTTTAAAGACAAACCATAACCGCATAATCATAATCTTACCACATAGTTTTTTTTTCTGGATTGCACTTTGACTTTACTTACATCTTTATCGATTTTAAAAAAATATGTTATAAAAAATGGTAAAAAATTATCTGGTTTAAATTTCTCTACCTTCACCCTGTTTACACCAAATTGTTTTTTGCTGGTGGTAAGTTAAAAATTTTAAAACCCTACGGTGCTGGGGGTTTTGTATACTCCCCAAAAAAATCGAGATTGCTGCCGAAACCTCCCCAAAAAAAAATTGGGGTACCCGTACCCTGTTTTCAGCCAGCCTAAAATTTTTTGGATCCCATGCCATTGCTAAAAATAGAGTAGGCATAGGTGAGCACGGTCGGGGAAGCTGGGGCGGGTGGTTACCCCGGGTAAATCGAATTTTGAATTCTAGGAGAGGGTCCCAGGGGGGTCCGAACCATACATGGGCAAGTTGGTCCGGAGTGGGGGGGTTAAACCCCAAATTAGGGGGGGTTAAAATCCGAGAAACGCAAAATACCCATATCGTTTTTTTTCTGGAGTGCATTTTACCCATATCGTTTTTCGATTTTAAAGCAAAAATAGGTAAAAAAAACGCCAATTTTAGGTCAAAAAGCCCTTTTTATAGCATTTTTGAGCTTTTTATTGCTTAAAACATTCATTTTGACCTCAAAACTTAAGTTTGGAGGCAGTTAGAAGTCATTTAAAAAACATTTTTTTTTCTTCATTTTTCAAAAATTGGGGGGGGGGTTAACTTTTTCTCTCCCCCCACTTCAAAGTGGGGGGGGGGGGGGGGTAAAACCCCCCTTCTCAGAATTTGGGGGAGTTAACCCCTCCAACCCCCCCCCGTGCCAATGTATGGTCCGAACCCCCCCCTAGCTTTTTAGGGGGGTCGACCTGGGGTGCGAAATTTTGAAATCTAGAGGGGGGGGGGTCAGGTGGGGTCCGGTGTCCAAAGCAAAACAGTTTTAAACCATAATAACTTTAATAATTGTTCTTTTTATAGGATAATACTACATTTTATTGAATAAAAAGCCATATTCATGCATAAAAAGGGTGTAAAAGCATGAATATCTATGTGATGTAAATTCACGTTTTTGGAAGAAAATTTAGTATAAAAAAGGTGCCTAAAATTTTCCCGAGGAGGGAGGGGGGTCAGATTTCAAAATCTAGAGGGGGGTCAGGGGTAAAAAATTCGGAAATTTGGGGGGAGAGGGGGCCCCTAGATTTTCGTCTAGGGGGGGGTCCCAATCCCAAAATTTCGAGGCTAGGGGGGTGGACCCCAGCCTGCCCCCTCCCTTTCTCACCTATGAGCGAGGTATTAGGTATTCCCCTAAAAAATTTTGGGACACCAAGTACCACCCTCCCCCCAAATTACGGGGGTCTAGTATACCACTCCAAAATGGAGGCTACCCACCTATGCTAAATGCTCCACCCGTACCACAGTGGTTCGAAAAAGAGACCTATCTTCTTCGTGACTTGTGTTTAGTCGTCTCATTTTCGTTTGAAATTTTAGTTTATATTTATATTAAAGTTCGCGTAGACAACATACCGCCGTTTAAAAACAGTGATTGAGATTTCATTGTCTGTAGTGAATTATGTTTCCGATTTTGCAGTTATAATAAAAACCTAAAGCGTTTTTATAGGATTTACGAACAAAAGTTAAGAATTTTTTTGGTCCTGTATTTGGGCAAAGCAGCAGTATGAAAAATGGAATTTAATTAGACCTTCCTGTGATTCTGGTGCCAAAATATATGTGATGATTTTAAATTTTGATAAACTATACGAACTTCCTGGCTGGTTTGGCCCAAAATATTTATTTGTCTTCGTTTATTGGCTTCTTCTTTACATCTAAAGGTAAGTTTAATTATATCAATAGAATTAAATACGAAGTTTTAGTTTAACGGTCTTATATATATATTCGATTTCGATCAATTGTCTATGTTGTACTTCGTTCAGTTACGTATTGCTCTGCGTTCTTCCACACCACTTGTTTCGGCTTACCTCCATCAAGCATGGAAAAAATAAAAATGTCCCTTGTCTGCACGCCATGTGTAAACAAGTGTATTCAAAGTCGAAAAGAATCAGAGCAGCTCACCGCCATTGATAACAAAGTGGAGTTGCTTATTTCTTCGTTTATCGGCCATTCCCGAAGAAACGGATGCTGCTGAAACCAACGTACGCGAGACCGAGACCGTTGAAGCGCTTGATGATGACGATGGTTTTAAAATCGTTTCTCAAAGGCGCAATAAAAAGAAGCCAAAAGCTCCTGCTTTCGTTTCGCGAATCTCCGAAACCTTAGCTGACAAGATGCAACAGCAAAAGGCATGGGGCAGGGGGTCAATTCGAAGTTTATTGTGGTCTCAGGCTTGAAAGGAGGGAAAGAGACCAAATCGGTCCTCTTATTAAATCAATTATTCCAAGCAAAGTTAGTCCTCCAGTTGTTGTCGATTCTTTTCGGTTGGGAATCCAGCGTGAAGACCGCGTCCGTCCACGGTTATTAAAGATCAAGTTTGCGCGGTCTGCCGAAACAAGTGGTGTGGAAGCTGAAGAATCAAGCAA